>BGPR01039020.1:0-14104 GCA_013235015.1 Araneus ventricosus | reverse complement strand
AGAATAGTTTGAGCTTTGCAGAGAGTTTGAGGATTGTGAATTTAAACACAATTTCACCAAACGGTGATCTTGTAGTATGTTTTCGGTTTTCATGCCGGATTGTTGCAGGCTCGAAAGCCGAATCCATTAAAGGCCAGCCGTGTATGTGAGTCTGAGCAAGATAAGTCAGACGCTATGAGTCAAACGACCTCCCGCTGGTGTGGTGCGGATGTTTGGCGAAGAGGTACCAGCTCAGGTGTCGTCCTTGTCATCTGATCGCGGTTCAAAATTTTGAGGTCCGTCCCAAAATAGCCGTCGCGTCTCTCGAAATCGGAGTGCTAATACAACCGAACCAATCTAAACCACCGAAGTTCTTCGCGTGAATCTAGAAAAGTTGATATTTTTAATTAACACGTTCGCTGGCAGTGTCCCGCCTGAGACTTACCTCATACACTTGAGGTGCTGCGAGACCACCTGCGGACTAAGGTTTTGAACTGTTTTGGCGAGGATAACTTTTGTTGGCATCTCGATGACATATTTTCAGCTCTGAATGAAACAAAATGACTTCATCAAATAACTTTGGCACCCAGCTTAGCCTCCTCAGCTGTAGTATGCGATCATACTTTCTGTTTCTTAAAAACTACGGTTCAAATTTACGAGATTAGTCACAAATTATTCCACTTTCTATTACGGAAACTGACAATGGTACTGAAAATATAATTAAATACAGTTTTTGAAGACAACCATCAGTCAAATAATTGATTTCCATCCTGGATTAGGTTATTAACTCAAAACAATGCATGGGCAGTAAATATGTTTAATAAACATTGAAACCACATGTTGTTATAAAAATTATAAGAATAATTAATAAACGAGTAAAACTTTTAAAAGTCTTTTCTATATTTTATTGTATTTCATTTTGCATAATTAATAATATTAACTTTATGAACTTAAAACTTAACTGAAAGTTTAATGTTTTAGACATTCATTTTTCTGACATTACGAATTACATGGATTTCTATTTATTTACAAATTGCATTTTATAGTAGTGAAATCTACCATTTTAAATTGATTGATGATGAAGTTAATTAGGAAATCTTGTTTTCTGCAATTCTTTCCTTTACATTTTTTTATTTCTCAAATCGCATTCTGTTTTTCATTCGATATGGAAAAGAAAGCATTTTTTAATCTGATCAGATGAGCAATTTGATCATTCTTCCGTTTAAACTACTTAACCGTTTCAAAATAAATGTTATTGAATAAAATCGTCTGAGCAAACAGATGACTTTGAATGCACAAAAAATGGAACATCGATTCAGGTTGGCCCCTTTAAATGAAAATAGTTCCAATTCTAAATTTCGTTTACCAGCTCAAACATAAAAGTCCAAACTTTTAATAAAAGAAATTCATTTCAGTATGTAGCATTTTCGAAATATAGATTTTTTTAGAAATTTTATATAGAAAATGCTTGTATTAATATAGTGGTAAAATTATTATAAACATCAACATGCACATCCAAAAGCTTGTTTTTTTCTACTAAATTTAATGTATAATATTGCAGGAAAATGAATGAAATGCATATGGACATAAGGAGTGTTTCTTCAGGCAACGCGTGACTAAGTTTTTTCGTAAGCAACTTATTAGTCTTTTAAACAGCTTTAGAACGGCGTTAGCTCTAGAATAGTTCAACTCTTTTCAGCTGATGAATTCTCATGTAATGTGTGCATTGTAGTTTACTTTATTACAAAACATTGTCTTTTAACATGGTAATTGACAGTTTAACGTATGTGCGTAGCCAAAATTCGCCGTTTCTGTGAACAGTTTCTATTTTTAATTATATTCTTATTTTGTATTAAAGCCCACTGAATTAGGATTCCAGAAATGATTTACTTTTGTTTCTACGGTAGTTAGAAGCAAAGTTATTGCCCGAATTTTAAACCAGAAGTGAAATTTTCGAAACCGAATCTAAGGCATAGAATTGTAAACAAGGGATCTTAACGGCTGTTTTCTTACTCTTCAACAATGTGAATGTATGATTTACTTTTTTAAATGTAGAATTATGTTTTATTTATTTATTTATTACTGTTTTAGGCGTATCTCGCAACTCTTTCTCCACTTTCTTATGTTCTATGTAATATTTTATCTAATTAAAGAAGAAAATTTCTTTAAACTAAAGAGAATTTTCTTCAACTCCTAACACTGCTACTAGGTACTAAAAAAGCAGTTTTGTTATTTAACTCGGGCGATATGGGGCTGACTAACTTAATATAAAACTTGAACCAGTATTTTTTTAAAAAATACATAGAAATTGATGTTGAAAGACTTCAGAAATCAAGACGACAAGTATAACCAAAAACGAAATTATCATGAAAAAAATTATTTACTAAAAGAAAATCAAAATATTAAAAAATAAAGTCAAGCAAGTCTTAGTTTACAAATACGGTAAATTTTAAGGTGTTAAAATATGTATAAAATGTGGAATTTTATGGAATATTTATGTAAGTTGAATTTCAGATTCTTTATTTGCGTTTGCTAGAAAACTGTTCTTTTTATTTTTTCGATTACGAAAAATCTCATTTCTTAAAAGTTTTTAAGATATTCGAATAAAAATGTATCACAGTGTTCAGGACATCTATATTGTTATTCTGAACCTAAAATATAGCTTGAAAGTTTATAAGTATAAAATTATTTATTTTAGATCTATTTTTATTTGAAAAAAGGCATACTTTTTTATTTTGTTTGTAAATCATATTTTGTACTGCTAATATTCTATTTCACAACACAGGTTCTTATTACTTCACAACAAATACATTATTGAAACAAAAAGTGAACTATCTCTATTAAATTTTGCTATAGAAAATTTGGAATAAATGTCAATTTTTTACCTAATTTTGACCAAATAATCCCAAAATTTCGAAAATTGAAGATATTTGAGAACTGAAGACTTTTGCAATTTTTTTTTCTTACTGACTCATAGGCAACTTTACGCAACCAATTTCGAGTTATCGTGGTGAAAGCTTTATTTCATCGCTGTTAACTTTAACAAAGTGGCGGAGTTGAGATATTTGAAATTCATATCTTGGTCCCTGAGACACAATGTACTCGAAGTTTTATGGTTTCCAATTTAACCAATTTGAAATTATAAGATAAAATTTTTTATTATAATATTTTTGTAGGAAACGTCATCAAACAGGAAATATGATTGAAAGCTTTACTTTTTCCTTCTTCTTACTTGAACGAGTTTTCTTTTTTATTTATTTGGGGTAATGTTGAACTTCCGCTATACCGACCGACTTCAAAATTTAACCTCTCTGTTTGAAGACAATAATCTTTGTTTAAAGTACAGTTTTTTAATGTTATGGCTTAAGGATACTTTGAAACTATTAAATTTGAATGTTCCTGTGGCTGTAACTCTCAATGTGTACTTAAAATAATAGTCTTATTTTGTGTAAAGGATGCCAAAAGTGTGCGTTCTTTTATTTTTGGCGGTGCAATTTTTAACCAAACGATTTATCTCGTTACAATTGTTCCATATGGATTTTACCCGTTTTAACTAAAGATAATTAATTGAAACGAAAGAACTCGGAATTCAATTCTTTGTGTTCTAAAGAAAGGGCTGGTTCGAACTTGGCCGTTGATACACTATCTTTGGCGATTACTTAAATATTATGTTACTGGAAAACGGTCGGTGAATCCAAAATAAACAAAACAGAAAACTCTTCCATACTATATATATATATGTATATATGTTGGTTTTGATATATATATATATATATACAGGGTGTCCAACAAAGGACTCCCTCATTTTAAAATTAAATAACTCGGCAACGGAGATCTATAGAAAAACGAAACCAGTGATATGCTTAGTCTGAAAGCCGTAAAAATCTGATACGACAGTTTCAAAATTAGTTATAAATGTTGCCGACAGGTGGCGCTGCAGGTTGTAATCGCAGTTCAGATTTCGAGAAGAAAGTTATAAACTATCATTTGCAAGTAATCGTTGCAATCAAATCACAATCAATTCAAAATAGGCATTTTTCGTGCTTGTCAAGGACAGTTTATAGATTTCTTATCGGATTCGGAATAACTATTATAACCAGCAGCGCCACCTGTCGGCAAAATTTATAACTAATTTTGAAACTTTTATATCAGATTTTTACGGCTTTCAGACTAAGCATATCACTGGTTTCGTTCTTCTATCAATCTCCGTTGCCGAGTTATTTAATTTTAAAATGAGGGAGTCCTTTGTTGGACACCCTGTATATACACAGAATTAGGCAGAATGATTTTAACTATAATAATATAAAAGAAAGCATTACGGGTGATGATTGCAAGTGTTTGAATTATGATGATTTCGTGAATAAAGATCATGGACATGTAATTACTGGAGATTTGAATATTGTTGGAAATGAAAAACTTAGAGAATTAATGAGTAAAGGTACAAAGCATCGAATGGCTATAGCTAATAGTAATGAAATCATTAAAAATCAAATTAAAAAAGATATTAAGTAATTTATATTAAATATGGCAGTAAAATATAGTCTGCCTCTAGAGGCATTTAATGAATATAGACATAAAACATTATTAGATCTTTTTAACTATAATTTTAATTCTAATGATTTTAATAGATATCGTGACATTAAAAAACATATTAAAAAATTGCAAACAGATTTTGTAATAGTCTATATAGACAAAGTGCCCAGTAATTTTGCTGTAATTCGTAAATATTTTTATAAAAAATACTTAATGATCATATTATTAATAGTGATATTTATAAAGAGACAAAATTAGGTGATAGAGAAATTTCTAATAGAATTCAAGCCTTCCATAAAAAATTGGAAATTAATTATATTAAAAAAGATTATCCTCACATCTTTCTTACACCAAAATTTCATAACAGTCCTCTTAAATTTAGAAGTGTTACTAATGGCTGCAATACTTATATTACAAAATCAGGTAAACTCTTGCAAAAATACATATAGACAGTGATAGAAAATTTAAATAAGCAAAAAGATACAATTATAGTAAATAATAGTGTAGAGATATTAAATGTAATTAAAGATGTAGAGATAACTAGTGTACATAATTTTGACTTCCAGGATTTATTTAATAGTATAGATATTGAAGATTTGACTAATACCCTAGTAAATATACATAAAGATTATGATCTTAAAAAAGATATTAACATTAATAACTTTAAAAATCTTATTAATCTTGTTCTAAAAGAAAATTATATCCTTTTTGATAATAAGATTTTCCATCAAATTAAAGGGTTACCTCAAGGAGGCCCAGCTAGTAATAGTTTAGCAAATATTTATCTTCACTACTATGAGAAAGATTTGACTAATTATAGCCATAGTATATTATTCCGCTATATAGATGATTTAATATTATTCAATAAAGAAATAGGCCTTAAACCGCATATTGATTTCTATCTTGATTATTTAAAACTTATAAAAAATAATGACAATGAAATAGCTGCAGAATTTTTAGATCTAGATATTAAAATCATAGATAATAAATTAGTAACAGATATCTTTGATAAAAGAAATGCATTTAATTTTCAAATTAATAAATTCCCTTTTTGGAATAGTAATCTTAGCATTTCTGTCTTCAAGAATTTAGTAAAAAATTATATAATTAGAAATAATAATTTAGTAACAGACATTGATATTAGAATTAAGAACATAAGAAATTTTTATTCCTTTGCCCTGGATTATGGAATGCCTATAGGTTTTCTAAAAGTATATATAGATAAGAAATATTTAGGTCATTTAAAATAAAACACTCATAATGGTTTATAAAAGAATATTTTTATTTCTTTGTTGTGGGATAGTGTTTTCACATATTCTACTCGTAATATGTAGTTTTATTCAAATTTGGCTATTGAGTTATTTGTTTCAGATTAATTACATAGATGGCCCCAAGATATTTCATGTGAAAATTTCCTTTTTAATAGACATTTTTAACTATTTTCTAATATTTTCTAGAAAACTAAATGTATTACATTTTTTAATATGGTTTTGAGAATTTTAATATAGGTATCTTACTAATTCATGATATCAAATTTATTATATTTGGTCAATTATGCTGATTCATAGTAAGAATTTTGGTTGTGGCAGCAAATGATGTCAATGTGCGTGGCGGGCTATATTGAAAGAAATGAATTCTGGTAAATTTAAGAGGAGACACAGATTAGTTTATGTTTAATGGAAAGTATGGGTATTTTATTGAATTATATATTTACTGTCTTTAGTGCAATATCTTAGTGCAATATAATGTTATTTACATTTTTTTTATCCTCAATTTTAGTCGTTTCTATACAGTTATGTTTCATTGTTTGGGTTAGTATAAGACTTTTCTTTCTAAATTCTTTCATTTTAGGGTAAATTACCCTGTTTGTTTTTTCAACAACAATAGTAACAGGGATGGTTTGTACAGTAAAATTAATTTAACCTGGCTAAAGCGTGTCCACAGCCAAGCTGCTATTTTAATTGTTGAAAACTCCATTTACTTGGATTGCTTATTTCATTATTTTTAATAACAACAGTTTTCTTTCACTTGTTGACATATAATGCTCCAACCTGATATTTTGTTTATGGTATCTTTAGTAATTTCAATTTATTAGATTTTATTTAAAATTGATGTATTGTTCAAATAACGACTTTTTAGTATAGGATTTGATTCTTGATATATTTTGTTTACTTTATTTCTGTATGATTATTTACTAGTTATATTTGGATTTATATATATATATATAAAGTATTTTAAGCAACCAAAATTCTATTTCAAGATTTTGAAGAATCTCCACTTTTTAAATCTCTATGAAACCGAAAAACACATTTTTATATTTAGTTATCTTGGTGAATTCGATAACCGAAATATATTGTGAACTAGACGGATGAAATCTGATGTGCGGTCTTTGCATAACACTTCGTATCAAGTTTTGAGCAAAATCTATTCACAGGACGAGGTACTTGAGCTCGGAGGAAGATAAGTCATATTTATTATGGTTTTTAACATGTGTGTTGTCATTCACCCCGAAAAGAAATATTATATGTATTTTCATTTTTTTTTATTTATTGCACATTTATATTCACAGTCATTTGAAAATACAAAATTTTAGTTGCGTTAATGCATTCTCGAGTCGCAAGTGCAAAATATTGAATGCATTGATCTGTGTCCACACTATCTTGGCTAATATTAAGGTAAAGAAATAACTATCTTAAACTGCAGAAAATCTTTCTATAGAAATAAATCCGGTGTTACTGGAAATAGAAATTCTAATTTTTTAGGGGAATAAATATTTTCTGTGTATAATCTGAAATTTATACCAAAAAATCAATATTATGAGAACAAAAATCAAAACTGGCCCGTTATCAGTGGTAAAGGATGTTATGTTTATAAGGGAGGGTACTTTTAAGTCAAGAAGTATTAAAAAGGTGTCCTTTTCACAGATTTTATATAAATTATTAATTTAGTTCATTTATTTTTGGTTATTAAGTTCGCAACATTAAGTGTGTTTTTTTTTATCTAAACATCTTATTTTCCTTCTATATGATATATATAAGATTATTTAGATTTGTCGAGATTTTTATCACCCGTTATATATATTTAGTTATTAAAGTTGATCTCTGCAGTCATTTTTCAGTAATTCCTCTCTGAGAGTTCAAATTTCACAATGCCTTCATATTTTACAGAGTAAGTTTTAAATAATTATTCATTACATATTTAAATTTTAGTAGTACAGCAGAATAAACTGGTCGTCAGTCAATGGCGAATGAGTTCCTTAAACGGCTCATATCTGAATGTATACTTGCTGAACTGGAAGCGGAGCAACAAAGTAAGGAAAATTCCAAATTCCACCCACAAAAAACAACAACATTGTTTGGATATAAAATACTCAAAGTTGGGTAATCTAAAGAGTTACTCGCCCCGCCTTGGCATCCGCTGCTCTTTGTTCCATAAGCCCTTGTTCAGTACGGAGGAAGTCGATCGTAGTAGCTATCACTGGCTATTGGCCCGACACTCGAAGGGTACATTCTATCACTGCAGAGAGCAACTCGAACCCACATAATATTCCCAATCAGGAAGTGAGAAATTTACTTCATACGGTGGCTTCTCATCCATCTACTTGGTGGAAGTCCCTTTATGGGTGACTGTTTTATAAATGAGAAGAAAATAAACCGTCAGTAAAGAAAAATACTCTAGACGAAATAAAATAAAACTAATAAGTTCAAACTTGACTTTGACAGTAATGATTTAATTTCATTTATTTCTAAATTTCTTTCGAAATTAAAGTAGTCTATTTGGAGATGGACCTCATAATTTTGTGCAATGAACAGATGAAAGGTGATACCCCTGATTGTTTCCACTCCTTTTAAACATGATACAGTGCAGAAACGAAATATACGTTTCAGAAATATCAGAACACCATATCAATGCATGTTGGTGTTTCGACGCACGTTTTGATTTTTACTTACGTTTGAAAGACTGAATTTTATAGCTTTCGACCTACTTCTTCAAGGGCCTGTGTTTGTATCTTGTACCTCTGTGTCTTTGATGACAATATGCCATTTTAATATAATCAGGCTTGATTGTCAGTCTACTTATTCTTTGAATCTGTTATTTCATTATTCTGTTATTATTTTTACTGTTATTTTATTATCAGTCTACTTATTAACTGTTTAAATCAGAGCTAATTATCAGTCTACTTATTCTTTTTAACTGTTACTTATTCCACAGCCGGTGCCACCCAGAAGTGAGTTTGTGAGAAATTAATTTAAAGCTTCCATAATGTCAATAATAATAAATCAAAGATCAGAAATAATAAAATAATAATTTAAAAGAAATAACCTACTTTAGAACAATAATAGTACGTTTTTAAAAAACCCGCTTTTTATTAAATTTATTATTTATTTTAATGGATTACACTCATCATCTATTCAATCAATCAAAAAATATTGTCTATATATATTGAATTTGTTTATAGAATGTTAACAAAACGTAATATTATTACTTTCTCATAAAGATTTTAGTGGGCAATTTTTTTTGAATTAAGATTCATTTGGAAATTCCAATCTGCACCCTTAAAAATGAAAAAATGTATGGAATTTATACATGAGTATATCAGTACACAACAAACAAAAGCTGTTCAATATCCAATACTCTAATGTAACTTTGTCGTAGTGAAGTGCCATCTATTTCCTCCTTTAAAATACAGCCACCATGATCAATTTTAAATTGTTGCTGCTGGTTTGCCATATGTAAATTGCGAATGTGTATTTATTTCATTTACCTTGGAGAAAATTACCTAAAAAACAATTACTTATTGTATTAGAAAAATTTGAATGATTATTTTAAAAAATTAATTATTGCACTTATAACAGGTATATTTAGCAAAAAAAGATTGCAGATGTTTTGAATTTTGGTTTGTAAACTTATAAATATTTGGCCGTTCTTATATGCAGTAAGAATATTCAATCAAAAAATCCATAATGCAAGCTGGTTCCCTGCACCAAACTGCCTCCAGCGTTTTTTTTACCCAAGAATACTCATATACTGCAGAGAAGGGAAATTACTAGATGAAGCAAAACATCGTGTCTAGAGAATAACTGAGATATTTCAGGAAGAGTAGCGAACTTTCTCGAATAAACTAGACTTAATAGCTTCATACGCTTTTTTGGTTTATCCTCAAAATAAAATTGACAACAGCAAATTTATGATTTGTTTTAAGAGAATTCAAAGGGGAAATTGTGTATTCATTAATTTATAATATGAGCATAGCATAAATAAGTTTAGATAGTCCAGGAAGTACGTTAGATTTTCTACACGTTAACATGCTGAAATGCCAGCCATTGCTTTAACAGTATTGATTTATTTATAGCATTAATTGTCATTGATTCAATGGTAAAGAAAATTTGCATTCAAAAATTTTGACATAGAAGCACAAATGTCTCATTTTCTTCAATTATTGCTAAGAAAAAATATCTTTATGATTGTAAGTAACCTGAAATGCCGCTCAGGCATCAAGCTTTGTTGATATTGATTGATTAATTGTTATTGATGCATTGTTACAGAAAAGTTGGTATCCATTAACTTTTGTGGATGTATTTATTTATTTTCCAACCTGGCAGCTTACCCAGAGGTGTAAATTACTGACTCGACAGCAGGGAATACAAAACATCAAACAGAAAAAAGAGACTCACAACAAAACTGAATTATACTGCATGCAAAAAAGCAATATTAAAATCAAAACTGATAAAAGCATCCAAACGAAAGACAAAGGAAAGGACAAAAGTACTTATGAAAAGCATCAAATAGTAAAATAGAAAATAAATATAAATAAAATTTACATTATAGAACCGATTATTATAAAAAAAAAAAACAGAAAAGCATATTATTTCAATGCAAATTTTAAGTAACTGGTAATGGCGTGTTCCCCTGTCCCTGTTTTAGTCAGTTAATTGATTTGTGGGTGAATATTTTTTTTATGTTGCCCTTTTTTTTTTAAATGCTTAACTTCATTTGTTCCATACAGATTAGAAATAACCTTGTATTATACATTTCACTCACCTGATATGCTGAGACCTGAAATTTGTTTTGTACAAGCTGCCCTTTCGATAACAAGAGAATTTCTTTAAATATTCAGAACTGAAAACAATCAATTAACTGATAATTACATTTTGATTCCATATGAGTCGTATCATCAGATAGTAGTAGTAGTAAAGTTGTAGTAAATTGCAATACTAATTAAAATTATGTAGTAAATTAGCAGTAATAATACTAAAATTGATAGTTTCGAGTTATAAACAGAAATCAAGGAAACATTTTTTTTTTCTTTTTTTTGCGGGGGGTATACGAAATTCATAGAAGAAAATTTTGTTTCAAACCACAGATTCGTAAAGGTCAGCACTAAAAAATGTAGAGGAGTAAAAAAATTGCGTACCTCTAGAATTAGATTTACATAACTATTTATTGATTGGAGAAATTGAAACAAGTCAAATGAGGAAGGCAAAGGCCAGAAGTCAAACGAGAGTCGTGAATATCGCAGTTCGAGGGGTTCTAATTTCAAAGCGAGAAAGAGTTCTATTTCTCCGAGTGCTGCTCCACGTTGCTCACTGAATTTAGATCCCAGGGAGTGGCAAAACACTACGCAGCCTGGTCTGCCTCTCTTTTAATTCTTAAATTTGTCTTCCTTTAAGATTTTTTATTACTTTTTGCTATTCTTTTCATTGAGCATTGAACCAAAAGGGAAAAAAAAAGCAAATACTGAATGAAAACGAAAATAAATTCCTTTTAAAATAACTTGTGGGAGGATTGTAGCTCTGCAGCCCTAATAGACGAGCTTTCATATATTTTTGAAATCGGTGCATGAAAAATATCATTTAATGTACAAAAACGGTTAACGGACCCATATAGTTAAATTCTCGCAAGCCTGTGTCGTTTTACAAAAAAAACACTATTTGACATTTTTCGGTCTAGTTGTACGAATATAAAGAACAATGTATTACATCTGCCTAAGAGTGAAATAAGCCTTGAGAACTGCACATGCATCTTTTGATATCAACCGACATTAAATATATTTTTATGTAAAATAATACATTTTTTTTTTTCCATTAAGACCATTTTAATGCGTACATTTTTAAAAAAATCTAAGAAAGGAAAATATTTGTATTAACTCTTGACAAATTGTCTGAATGATAAATAAAACTGAAATTACATTTTAATTTGAATTATTTGTTCTTTGGGACAAAATTTATTGAAAGTTTTAGGATATTTTCTTCACAACATCCCAATCTAAATTTAAAAGTTTAATTAATCAATTTATTATTTCATTTGTTTCAAAACGATAAAAAATTGCATTCGTATGCTGCCAGCATTGTAAACACTATTTTTATATTCTTGAAATATCACTTTCTCTGAAATATTGCCCAGAGTTCTGGATATTCAATGCAATATATTTAAATCTTGCGAAACCGAAGAATCTTCCTTCGTGATAATTCTTTAAAAGATATTTTAATGAATAAATACAAAATATTCTATCTAACTATTGTAACAGAATTACATTCAATTGAATAATCTGTATTGTTATTCATTCAGAAAAAAACAGAACACGCAAAAGAGCTTCTTTAAAGCTAAGTCAACTTAAACCCGCTAATGTTATTTCTGATTTCATTCAATGATTTTTCCTGAAAACTTGATGTTATTCATAACGTTTGGCCGTAAAGATTTTAAATTATTATTTGTATTTAATCCTTTTTTACACTATTTGAGTTTTAAAAGTATTTTATCAAAGTTTTGGAAAATCTACAACGAAGTATGCTGTCTGTTTTCGAATAGAGATACATGGTGTACCAAATTTTCACCGATGTTAAAAGCGTCGCTATTGTAAAATGTGGCATTTACAGGTTACTATATTGTTTCAAAATATGTTATGCGTTGGTTTCGCAATGGTATTACATATATAATGTTTCGAAAATGATGGCGAAAACAAGATGCAAACGTGTTTAATCGAAGAATCTCATGATCCAGAAAACATTTCTACGGACAGATGATCTTCAACTGAACACTTAATTGCCTTGCAGCACATTTACACTTGTTATTTATATGCAGAATTAATGCAGTGACCTGAATGCAGAATTATTGTCTACGCATACAAAAATGATTTAAATAATATTGAGATGCTTTTTTAGATTCAAATATTTCAGATGAAGATTTAAATATTACTAAATAAATTAAAACGAAAACTTCTTTTTTCAGCTCTCCAATTTAGATAACATGTTAATATGGGATGCCTTTTGTGAAATTCGAGAAGATTCTTTTCGTAAACTGCTATGTTAAAAGAAAGTTAATGGTAACGCAACCAAACGTAAAGAATATTCATCATTTAAAAAGGGCAAACTTAGATTTAACGCTAGTTTGAGACTCTTGAAAGACTAACCTTTGCTTACAAAATACCAGTAAGTATTACTTGAGCAAAATTTCTTTTAGAATCATTCACACTTATATTCATTTTTCCAGACATAGTTTATACATGAATAGGAATTCAGATAAACATTGGATGTGAATGAACGTGCCTGGATAGTTTACCACTATTTTGTTCAAACTCTTACTATTTATATTTTTTCAACAGCAAGAAAAAGAATGGAGTAGTACTGATAGTATTTCTTTTAATTTTAAAGCTTGGTCTTTTTGCGTCTGAGCTGGTAAACAAATGATTAATACTTTTTCGAATGATAATACATGGTTTTATTGCCATGCGTAGTGTAAGATAAATGATGTCCTTCTTGATGAAAACAAGTAAATTTAATGTGTTTATAAACATTTATCAAAAACTTTGCAGTGGCTCACCTAGCATTTAACATTTTTTTGTTCATATCTTTTTCTATAACATTTATTATTATAGTTAATTTTATTCATCATGTAATTTTATTGACATCTGTGCAAAAGGCTGATATTTTGTTTGGGACTTTATGCTGATGATTTCGAGTAGAAAGATTGTCAAAGTCTGAAAACACGCTGTTTGAAAATGGAGGGATTCGTATTTATTTTATATGATAAGCAATTTTTCCTTCTTCATCACCATTAAAAATAACAAGTGAACATAAGACGACGAACCCGTTCATACTAATAGGTAAAATATAGGGAATATGAAGAAAATGTTTAAGAAGTGAGGACGTTTGTGTTTCAGCGTATGGTTAGCCTTACTCAGCGTTCTGCACATGTTTGAATGTTTCGGATATCTGATTTTCGTTCTTGCGAAATCTTACATCCGGTTGAACAATGATCCGCTTCGGAAATTGGATCGGACTATTTAATGCCTCTGAATTGTAAATTTTGGGAATATTATTCAAAAAATGTTTATCTATTAATTCGACAAAAATTTACTACGTTTTTCCGAACCCACGTGATCGACGGAAGGAGCAAGGTCGTGGAGGCACGCAATCACCCTCCTCCTGAGTATTTAGTCGATTGAGATCTCTGATGATGAGGCCATCCGACGTCAACAGTTGCGTGAGCTTTGCAGGAGAAATGCTCTCATTATCGCAGCAGAAAAAATCAAGCGTGACCGATTCATGATGACAAAATTTCTATAGCAATACGTAACTGAACGAAGTACAGA
>BGPR01039019.1:0-14462 GCA_013235015.1 Araneus ventricosus | reverse complement strand
TAATAACAGAGTATTATATTATACTCTGTTGTATATACTGCAAAATACATATCATAAGCTGTGAAATAAGGTTAAAAAAGTAACTTTTTCATAATTATTTATTATACCATGGCAAGTTCTATACTATCATGATAAGTCCCACACTTGAGTTTGTATAAGACTTAACATGATATATATATGGTTAACAAGTCACTTTTCTATACAGTAGACCTCTTCTTAACCGGACTTCATTTAACAAGATCTCCGCTTTTAACTGGCTGATTTTTTTTAATCTTTAAAATGTAAAAAATAGCTAAAAATAAAAAAAATATGTGTTTCGTTATTTAGCATCGGTATCAGAAATTCAGACATGGGGTGGTCCTGGAATATCAATATGACAGGGGCGCAGAAAATGTTTTTACTCCCAACATTTCCCCCAATCCATATGAAAATTTCCCCAAAATTTTACAATATGTTACAGGCTTACATAAATTCTGTATTACCATAGGTATAGAATATTTTGCAATATACAAATTGCATCTTTAAAAACCTATAGACTGAACTTGTAACATGCCTAGGTATTTAAAAGGTAAATTAAGTTAATGCATGTAAGTTTTAATCTAATTCTTATGCCGAATATTTATTAATAAATGCACAGTTTTAACACAAACACAATGTTTTTGATTACCTTTTCTGATCAATTGTCAATTATTTAGAAACTGCAATCTTCCACTGTCTTTGTGGATGTTGTCAATCACTTTTGGTGTTTTGTAGATCTTGAGTCTGTTTCTTATTGCTACATATTTGTGTTACTGACCTGCTAACTCTTACAAGTTGGAGTTTCGCTTCAAACTCCTTTATTTATGGAGTGGTAAGACAAGAACTGGTCCTGGTGTAGGATAATTCTTGCTTTGAAAGTTTGGTTCAATTTTTTTGTAAAATTTCACTAATTTTTTCATTTAGGCATAAAATTGCCTGATTTATTGATGATAGTTGATTATTAATATTTGTATCATTACCAATTTGAACAAAATCATTATTTTGAGAAGTACTAGGTAAAGATTCAACAATAGGCCTATGTTCCAATTCAACTTTTATCAATTTATTACATGGTTCATCAGGTTGATTTTGCCCTTTGTTCAAAGGCCTTTTAGAATTAGGATCAGTATTTTTCGTAGCAAATAATACTGATAGAAGACTCGATTTTTTCTCTAGGCTGTTGCATACTGCTACGATTCATGTTTAGAAAATAGCAATTGGTCATGCAAACAGAAAGCGAACGGCTATCTGTAGAAAAGTTGAAAATATCGCTTTAAGAATGGGAAAGGGGAAGAAAACAAATATATTGCTACACAATATACATATTATTCTGAGATCAATTTTGTGAAAGTTATCTTTTTATTGTCAGGAAAATTTCCCCAGATCCTAGATCGCTGGATCAGACATATTCTGCACCCCTGCAATATGACAGTTGGGGGGGGGGGGGGGGGGGGGGGGGGGGGGCGGGAGGGGAACCCCGGGCCGTTTTGTGCGTTTTTTTTTTTTTTTTTTTTTTTCCTGGAACGCAGCTCAGTAACATACAGGCACTTTTTGACCTTCACAATAGAAGGGCACAGGTGCCCCCCACCAAACTATTGTGGTGATTAGTCAGATGATCCCAATACAGTTGCAAGGGGTGGAAAGAAATGTGATTTTGGATGAACGACGAAATCATTTAAATCATTGTTTGTTATCGGTCGTATCAGATGTTTTAAGAGTTGAAAATTTGTTCAAAATGGTGAATTGTGAGAAAAGAAAGCTTGTAGAGGTGCTCATGGAGTTGCGATTAGATGCCTTAAAAAGGACCGATAAGGACAAAAGTTTGAAATCTATTGCTTTATCTTTTAGTGTAGGCGGAAGCACTGTAAGTGACTGGAAGAAAAAGAGGAAAGAGCTTGAGTCATTTTGCAGTAAATTAGTAATAAAAGGGGCGTTTGAATCCCGGTTCACTCTAAAGAAACCAAAGCTTGAAAAATTGGATGACAGGCTGCTTCTATGGTTTAACTAAGAACGAGCTAATGGAAAACCAATTATTAAAGAAAAGGCTGTTCTTCTTTATAAGAGGAAACGAAGATTTTCAAGCAAGTGAAGGCTGGCTGAACAGATGGAAAAAAAGAAATGGAATACGTGCTCAGTATTTGTGGGGATAAAAAAGGATATAAAAGAGGTAAAGAAAGAGGGACTGTCTCTTATTATGATGTGTATTTATTTATACGACAAATCCATCCGAACAACCAGCTTGCCCTCGGTCCCATTTAAGCCGGTTAAGAGGGAGTCAACTGTATTTATTAATTTATTTTCTTTTATAAACTCTTCAATTTTTGGACATATCCATTCTCATTTAAAATCTGAAATGAAATTAGATATGGAAAGAAAATCTAGCTTATGCATTTTATATGTTTAGTAGATAATAAGTTTAGGGCATAAATTGTGATCTATTAGTTTATACCAGGGGTCGGCAACCTATTGAAACGGAAGAGCCAAAAGTTACAATTTACAAAATTTTCCAGTTTTTCAAGAGCCACTAAAAATTTTCGTTTCAATATTATAGTATTTGCTTATATATATTTGATTTTTGATTTAAAATAAACGGCTTTAAATACGGAATAATATTTATTCATATGAAAACACAAATATAGATAGTTACATCAATGGGAGCATTGGCTTTGCATGCCTTTTGAAAGTTTGATTAAATCTGGCTTATAACTTGTTGTTTTAAGTTTCAAGCACGACTCTAGATTTTATTTGTTAGTTGACTTCTAACTCTACTTTTTATTATATTCATGCAAGAGAACGCTTACTCGCACGAATATGTCGACCCGAAGATCGTCAGCACTCCAAATGCCAACTTCTTCACCTCACTGTAGCATTCTGGAAGACTATTCCAAGCGCCGAATATGAGGGACTCAACTCGCGGAATTTCTTTTAGAGCTGGACTTCCAACTTGCTCTTGAGTTCCGTGAACTTGCCACTCCACAAGTCTTTGGTTTTCAAATCCAGCAATTGCATTTGAAGCGATCCAGCATCAATTCCAAATGGCTCAATGTTGATCTCATTTGTATTTGTGTTGAGAGGATTTACTATGAACGCAAGAGTACTTTTGTTTGTTTTGAATTGCTCGAATCTCTCAGCGAATCCAGCCTTAATGTTTTTTAAATCTATGCTGAAGTAATTCGTGTCAATAGTTGCATTGGTCTCATCGCGATATTGCTTCAGATTTTTAAAATGAAGTAATTTACCGCTCTCCATGTCTTCAACAAAAAGAAGTAATTTTTTTTCGAAACAAACTACTTCTTCAAGCAAGGCGTAGGCTGGGTTGCCCTGTCCTTGCAGTTTTAGATTTAGTTCATTTAGCTTCATTGTGGTATCTACCATGAAGTTAAATTTTTTTATTATTCTTTAAGGGTTTTGATAATAAATTATTAATTTTTTCATATGGAACTGGAGAGCCACAACTTTACATCAAAAGAGCTGCAGGTTGCCGACCCCTGGTTTATACAATTACTTATTTTGTCAATTTTCCTATTAATAAAGCATATATTTGCTGTTTATGTATAATATTGATGTAAAACTTTACAATTTTTTTACATTTTAAAACTGCGTAGGGCAATGCTGGGTTTTGTGTGTGTGAGGGGGGTATGTGCTTTGACATATTTATAAACTGATTATAAAAGAATTGCAAATTTTTAGATTTGAAAACATGCTATGGCATCTTGTTTTGTAGTAACAAAGGAGTGATTATTATTTCATACACAACGTATTAAAATGCCTTTCAGGAACATACCTTCCTTGTATTCAGCCTCTATTTTTTTCTTCCTTTCAGACTGAAAATGAGTGGCTTTGGATGAAGTGTAAAAAAATGTGAAAAGGCACGCTAGGAAGCAGTAGCTGCTATATGTATGGATTAATCCAACAAAAATTCCTAAAAGAAAATGGGAGGAACAAGTGAAAAGTTAGAATATTTCATTTTGGAAACACATGATATTTCACTGTAAACTCTAATTTAAGACTATTAATTAGTAACAAAATCTCAATTTTTATAGATTCTGCAGTAAAAGGTTACAAAACAAATGTTACAGCAATAAATGTTAGCTTTTAATTTTATTATAATAAGGTAAGTCTAATATTTGCATATAGTTCATCAACTGAAATAATAAGCATTTTTAGATAGTAGCTTTCATTCCTACTGTACCAACATATTTGAATGAACTCCTAGCCTCGATGGTAGTTTTCAATTACTCTGTTAAGAAAATATGATCACATAAATGCTTCTAGTATTAATTAATTAATATTTTTAACTTTGACATAAAAATTCAAATGCTTCAAAAACCTGGCTGTTGATTTCTGGTTAATGAGGGAAAATGCTTTTGGAAGTTAACAAAATTTTGCAATTTTAATGTTTGCTTCTATTACTTCTGTATAAACAAAGATTTTACATGAAAACTTTGCAGAAAAAAAAAAGACTTTTAACATTTAATACAATTAAAACTTAATGAATTCAAAATTTAACCACAAACTTTATAATATCATAATTTTGAAACTTGTATTTTATAACTTTCAGCGGCAATGACAAACTTTACAATCATTCAGAATAACAAAATTAGACACCATTTGCTGAAAGTAGAAACTTGTGTAATCACTTAAAATACATCTACATGTAGCAATTTGGGTAGAATACAAAAATTAAAGATTTCATGCACATTGGGTATTTTAATTTTAATCCTCAAATAAACTGTATCAAATAAATTGCTTTCTTCATAGTTATTCTACACTTAAAATTAATTATTCAGAAAATAAATGTATACTAGAAAACAAACAAATAAAATTAAAGGAAATTCGAACCTCTAGTCCAAAGTTTTGTAGCATGATAATGTTTTAGGCTAGATTCACGTCTGTCTTTATATCACTTTTAAAAATTTACTCTTAATTATAGCAATAATGTGCATACAAAAAATATAAGCAATGAAGATTTAAGCAATGAATATGGTGAATTCGACACTTCGAATTTTTTTCAAGCTGCAAATTTGTCTACTTTCTTAGAAAGTGATTTTGATAGTGAAGAAGATATTGAAGTTTGCCAAAATGATAACTCAGAAAAGACTATTGGATGTGAATCAAATTTGATAGAAAATCAAAATTTTTCCATTCCGAAATTTAACCATAAACTATTACCACTGTACTTGATGATCTTCAGAGTGGAAGTTTTATTTTTAAATGCATATTAATATAAAACAAAATATCGGAAAGTATGTAAAAAAATAAAATGCCCTGATTTTTTAAAAAACTGAATTTGTAACAATGTAAAGTATTTTTCAAAGCTCAATCTTTTCCCTACTAGTGCTTGAACCAGTCTTAATTATGAATACAATAACTTAAATATTCATACTTAAAAAAAAATCTTATAGAGCATCTAAAAATTGGCAGATATTATATCTTTAGTATACTGCTTAAGTCAGAAAACCTAATTTTTTAAAAAATGCAATAAAAAGTCCCAATTGATTAGAAAACCCAGTGTTTCATTGTTACATTCATTAATACTTGACATTTTTCTTTTCTTCGTAGCATTTACATTTTGTGTTTAACAAAGATTGTGTGCTTTCAAAACGCATTTGGAAGGAAAAGGAAAGGTTTTGACTTGCTCGCTTTTAGTATACCGACAATATTTATAAAGAGTAAATGTCACATAGTAAGAGAATGTCTTGCCCAAGTAAATATTCTCTGTCCTATGTCGCCTCTTGTTCTGTTTTGTCATTTTAAATTTTTAGCAAATTTTGGTTTATTTACTCTGGAAATAACTTTATTTTTTATGTACCTACGTATATCTTAATAAATTTTCAACTTTGGAACTTTTTTCATTTTTAGATACTAATAAATAAATCTAAGCAATTGCTCTGGAAATAAATTTCTTTATATTCAAATAAATTAAAATTATCGTAACTTTTAATAAATATGAAATATTAAGTGTTTACAGTGAGTTATCTAGATAAGTACTCTTGAAATAGAAATATGAGAACTCTTTAAATGATTAAATTTTTATGATGCAGCAATGATTTTTTAAATGGTATCTGCATGCTCATTAAAATTTAAAGTAATGTTTTCGCATCAAATTTGCCTTGACTTTAATAATCATATACAATATTAAATAATGAAACTTATAGAAAATCTTTTAGTAAAATTGTAAAGTGTTATCACAATTTGTAAATGACCCATTTATAGTCAACAAAGGTTTGGACGTTAAAAACATGAACATACAAGAACCTCCCATGAAGAAAATAAACACTTGCTTACAAGAAGGGGGAGGGAAATATTTATCTTTATCATCGCTGCTCTTGGATGATCTGGGTTTTAACCACTTAACAGTTTTGCTGGAACACCATTCGGGCACTGCAAAAGGATACTTCCCTGGGGATTTGCCTGATCACCGCTTGGGAAGGTCATTTTTCTACACTAATCCAATGATTTTCCGAGTTTTTCACTTTCTTTAATTTGTAATGTTTCTAGTAAATGGCTCTAGTAGTCTAATTAATGTTGAATGACAAAACAAGTGTAAACCAGTTTTTACGTCAGGTTAGGTTAGGTAAACTATTTTTAAGTCCTTTTCACCCTGCAGTTAAAAATTATAAAAAATTAATAACATCAATTTGAATACAAATCTGCTTACAAAAAATGTGCTTATTTTTGGACACAATATGGCAGAAAAAAGAAGCTGTTAAGTGGTTAAAAGAACTAGATTTCAAAGCACTGTGGGTTTCAGAGGGTTAAAGATGGTTTTAAAAGTTTGGCTAGTTTTGAGGGGAGACAGAAAATCACATAGGAGAGCAATGATAATGTCAGGAGGCTAATTATCCTATTACAGGCGAGTTCTTAGCCTTGGACCATTATTCTGTCTTCCTCGAATTAGGGTTCCAAAAAAAGAAAAACTATGTTGAGAAATTAAAAGGTCATTGATCAAAGCATCCTTTGGGCAAATTTACTGCTTTGAATAAGGAGAAATAAATGAGTTCCTAGAGTGGGAGTGGCAAATTCACCCCTCATGATTTTTAAGACTACTAATATTAATCAGATATAGGTCCAATAACAGTCCACAAAGAATTAAATGCATTGCTGTGGATTGAATTCTAATATTTTAAAATTTATAAAATAAAATTAAGTCTTCTACAGACATCTCAATACAATGCAAAAATTATGCAGAATTCATAAAAGTTAGAAGTTTTTTATAGACTTTCAGCTGAATTAAAATGACAAGACATTCTAAAAATAAAAGGTGTAATCTAATTAGATAGCAAAGAAAGCAGAACATTTAATATGGTAAATATCTTAAAAGTGAATAATTAATACTTTATACAATTAACACCAGTTGCTTTCAATTTTGAACATGTTGCAATATAATAAAATCAACTGCATCTACTTGTAGCTATAAATTAAAATGAGTTATTTTTATAATCAATGTAACACATTTTTCAATACATTTAGTTCATTAGTGAATGCAACCATGCAATAAAGAATCAACCACCATTTTATGAATTTCAGTTCATCCTTGAAAATTGCACTTAAATGCATGTAGTTTACTGTGAAAAATTAAATCTACTGCATTCTGTTGCACAAAAGATTACTAATAATGCAATAATGAATCTTGAAAAATGTAGCATCAAAAATTTTTCTATAATCTTCGGCGAAAACACCGTCATTGTAAAATGTGCATTAAGGAGTGAGTTTCTAATGACACAACTGTATCCAAATATAGCATTTGATTAATAAAGACAAAAATACTTATACCAATATGATTGAAAAAAGAAGCAAGCTATTCAATTTACAGTAAAAGTCATCTGAGAAGAAACAAGCTTAAAAAAATAATAGCATGATTTTAAAAAAAAAAAACAGGCAGCTTTCTAATGAAAGAATATATTAACATTATTTAATGAATGAATGAATATTATTTCATTAAGTAAGTGAATTATATATTTTTACACCTCCTAGTTCATCAATGCCTAGGTTGGATAAATTATTCTTTCCACTATTTTACAAAATATTACAAGATTGACATCAGCTGGAAATTAATTTCTCCGAGTGATCATTTAAATTCATAAGGAAATTTAAACAGATATTTTGAGAACAGAACTCGTGCATGCTCGCCTTTTCTTTACCAATAACAAAAACATATCTTTTATTAACCTGAAATGGATATGAAACACATAAACTACAGTTTCCTTCAAAACTTGATTTTTCTGAAAGATTGTTTTCTTTGTTTTTATTGAATCAATACTGCTCACTTTCTTTAAACACAAATATAACAAAAATGAATAAATGCCTGAATAAAATATAGGGAAGGTTGATGAAGGGAATGAAAACATTGTATTGCCAAACATGTACAAGCATGCAATTATTTATCTGAAGTTTTAAAAAACTAAGAGAAACACATGTTCAAAATCTTCCAAGAAGAATTTTTAAAAAATCAAGAATTTCACATTAAAAAAAAAATCAGTCTGAAATAAATTATATTGAGAGTATGCTTTGTAGAAGATCAACCATCCTTGGTAAAATAAATGAATTGCGAAAACATACAACTTAACCCTAAGGCATGGGGCATTTTGACCCAAGCATTTCACTTTTGTTAAAAAAAAATTCTAGCAACTTCTCCAAACCTGTAGTTGTTACTTCCTATACCTAAAAGTAGGGGATTCGAGCAGCATGTACAGGAAAAACGGGGGAGACGTCCAATTACCCAATGAGGTGCTAGTATTTCAGATTCATTTTACGTTATGGTATGGCAGATTGCGAACACAAGCAGCAAAGGCTGAGATATTATCTTGTGAATGATCCTATGGACAGTAAAAAAAAAAAGAAAGCTCAAATTTATACTATCACATTTGTATCTGAAATACAACTTATTTGAATAAAAAAAATAAAAAATAAAATGTTAGAAAAGCCAATAAAATAAGGAGCATGACCATAAGCATGCATTAATGTTCCAAAAACAGGTGGGTATGCTGAAAGGTTGAAACATCATATGAAAGCAAACAGGAGCAATTTTAAATTTGTAAAATATTTCAAATATTGTTTATATGTTTAATTAAATTTTTTATATGTACAATTGTTTAAAAAAAGCATACCACTTAATACACCAGTCCAGTTAAGACTTCTACGCTTTAATCCCCAACCAGCTACCAATAATGATACTATTATTGAAAATATGCATCTTCTTATGTAAAATTCACAAGTACCTAAAGAGAAAAAGAGGTTTTTAAAAATATATATTAAATAGAAGAAACTTAATAATTCATTTTCAATAGTTCTAGATTTTATATTTACTTTTTCAGTTATTCAATTCATATATGTATATTCTTTAAAATATCAGCTTTTTGTAAAAAGTTCCTCTCTATAAAGGTGTGTAAGGTAAGTGCTCCAGTAGTGGGCCACGTACCAATAGTGGGCCACTTGAATTTTTAAGTTGAAAAACAGGAAATTCCAACATTCCAGTGAAATAAGAGATCTGTCTCTAGTAGGCTGAAACCCTTATCAACTAAATACCAAAAGCACAGCCTTTATTTCCTGTTTAATTAGGAGCTAGAAAGTTTGTTGCTGAAGATGGTCTCTGAGAGAAGCATTTTTAGCTTATTCTTAGTGATTTCCTTAAGAGGTAACTCTTCATTCAACTACTTTTTAGCGTACATTCTATTTGTTTTTAAAATGAATTGTTATTGATATTATTTGATTATATAATGAATGCATTATAAACTACCTTTAAATTAAATAATATTGATAATTTATGGATAGTGAAGGGTGGCCCACTTTTGGATCAATGTTTTACTAATTGCTCCAGTAGTGGGTCTAGGGAGGCCAGTACTGGAGCATATGCTTTCTCTCAAATAGACTGTTTTGTGATGTTTAATAAGAAGGTTATATCTTGTAAAGTCTTTTTATTTAATTAGATTTGCTTTATTTTTATCAGAACCAGTAGTAGGCCACATGGCCCACTTCTGATACACTAATGGCCCACTACTGGTACACTAATGGCCCACTACTGGTACACTAATGGGACATTCTGACCAATTACTTAAATAATAAATATTTTATAGTACTGTTGAGGAAAAGACTGATATTCAAGAATTAGTTGGGCTCTGTAACGAGGCAGACAATAATAATCATCGAATTGCTGGACTATTGAAAAATATTCCATCACCATTTAAAAGGGCTCTTTTCTGGCTGCAGAGGGAAGATGATAAAAGAAAAAAAAAGATTTATTCAACATAAAATATCAAGATTTAATATCTATAATGCCCCAAACAGAACTTAAAATAAAAGATAGTTAATTAGCATATACCTTTAATAAAAAATTGGCTGTTAGAGAAAAAATGTAAATCTCATGTGACTAGAATCTATAAATAAAAGATTTCACCTATATCAAGCCATTTTTATTGCATTTTTTATAGTGTATAATGTTAATGTATTGTTGTTATTACTATATATAATGATTTTATTCTTTTTTCTTTTGCACAATTGACAAATCTGGGTGGCCCACTTTTGGTATGCCCACTACTGGTACATCAAAAGTTTGCTATGCCCACTTCTGGTGCATAGGAGTGATCTAAGTTTTTAATTTAAAAAAAATTATATTACAATTATTTTGATATTTCAGGTGATTATTATTTTAGATAAAGGTTTGAACAACCATAAAAAAATACAGATTAGCGAAACTTCTCAAAAGTTTAGATGATAATTGAGGAAATACCCTTAAGTGGCCCACTACTGGAGCATTTACCTTATGTACACTTGCGAGCCAAATGGTTGGTACACAAGCAACCGATTTGTAGGCGAGGATAAGGGCTTTGGGTTGTGTCGGGCCAAATCTTGTGGGTTTTTTGGCAAATACAAAGGGATTTGCAGTTTATGTTGGGTATGTTCAAGTGTAGTTTGTTGTTACCTGCATGGTGAAATCTGCAAACCAAGGGACATTTCATTGGTGACCAAGAAGTGATGATTGATAGTTCATTCCTTTCCAATGGTTCATTGCGAAAATAATTTCAATGAACAGCTCGCAAGTGTATGCACCTTAAGGATTGAAGCAGGGCGAGCATTCATTAATAATCAAAGAATGCATGAATGCACAATTATGAAAGAATTTTCTAATGAAACAAGTTCTTTCATATATCTCAATGTCTAAAACATCCTTGTGACATGGTTAACTAAATCAGTAGCCAAGCATGGAAAAACCTGATTTTTCAAAGGCATGGATGTTTTAAGCTCATTGAACAACATAACAGCAATTTCCTTAAGAAAAAAAGTTGTCACGAAATACTTTGTTTAATATTTTTCTTCATTTCATTGGATTTTCTCAACCCTTAAGTATTACAATCCTGTTATTTACAAAACATGGGTGCGAGTGATATATTTTATTGAGAGCACATTCATATGTTAAATTTGCTGGCAATATTTTAATCTAAGCTCGCTCAAAGAAATTTAAAATACTCTTTCCAACACAATCCAAACTTAAAATCCCACCAACTTGTGATATCCTTTACACACTTTGGGTAAGCAGGGTCGGTGTGGACAATAAAAAACTTAAAATCCATACACACATATCATGCCAATTAAAAAGGAGATGAGAGTTACAAGTGAATAACAAAGATAATAAGTTGACCTCTGCAACATTTATACCTATAAAGAATTACGTACCTAATCCGTTTTTCACCAAAAATACAAAATAAAGCATCAATTACATTTATATTAGAAACAATACAAGACACATAAACAGATAAAGAGGTTAAACAAATAGAGTAGAAACATTTGAAAACAAAATTAAACAATGAAGTATAATTAAAAACCAGCAATAGATTTATGACTGCACACTTCGGACAATTCAGACATTAAAAAAAAAATATAATAAAAAGGGAAGGGGGGAGAATGGATGAAAAAATATATTTTTAACAGGAAGGATTTTTAAGGACATAGAATTCAATGCATCATTTAATGATACATAAACTTTATTTTTCTTTCTTATGTCGCAAAATAAAATTATAAGCATAAAAAAAACTTTTTAGAATTATAAAGTGTTTTCCAGGAAGAGCATCAGTAATAACTTGCATATGAAGTAAATTTTTACTTAACCACTTGGATAATTTGTTCAGGTGCATATGTGTATCGAATTATCATACTTTAAAAACTTATACTCTAATGTGAAGTCATTCATAGACGTTATTATACGAATGCAAAATTATGTAGAATCCAATACCTCAAGCATTCTATAGGTTCTTACATAAATTACAACACATTCCTAAAACAGAATGCATTTTTAAGTAGATGGTAGAGAAAACAGAAATACATTTGCTATGTCACTAACCATTCATTTTCAGTTGAAACGGGAGATGAAAGGCCCCCAAGCCTAAGTCAATTTGTGGATTTTGCAGCAAATGATTTCACCAACACAAACTGCAAGTGTGTATACTGGGAATTATGCTTCAAGTTTCTCCACAGAAAGAAATCTATTGGGATTTAGATCCAATGATCATTGAGGGAAATCGATGCTTCTCTAGCCACTTCATCATAAGCACGTGTTCATGAGAATTCCATCAAGACACCTTCAATTACTTCATATTATATCTCTACTAATAATGAAGAAGAATGAGTGTGTGTCTGTGAGCTGGTCCTCTACAGGGCAGACAGCTAGACCTAGAGCTAGGAGATTTGGCACAAACATACTTTGAAGGGTGGGAATGTGCACCTTAGAGCCTTTTTTTGAAATTTTAATTAATTAAAAATTAAGCTACACTTTGGCAGTTTCCCTTAATAACTTTCAAAAATATTTTTTTGGCATAATTTACAACAATACTTTTCATTGTTGAAATGCATTTCAAACTGTTTTCATTGTTTAAACAAATATTTATTTGTGTGCTTCTCTTCCATTGTTGAAAGCTTAGAAAATATCTTACTGGATTTTACTTTCTTCTTTTATTTGATCAATTTTTCTGTGAAATCTGTAAAGGAAGTCTTCAAGATAATATATACTGAAATAATCCAGTAAACTGAAAGATTATTCTTTGCTATGTTTTAATTCTTTTTATGAGCATGTTTTAAGCCAATAAGCATGCTGCTGGAAGTAAAATGTGCCGCATCAATTTCACGTTGAAATCAAATGCGCATTTTACAGCAATGTAGACAAGGAACAGAACAAGTGGCAAGGCTATGAAAAGAACGCAGGTTAAATGTCTATAGCAATTTGAAGTTTAAAACTACTTTGTTAAGGGAACCATGAACATAAAATTATGCATAAGTGATTCAGTTGAAATTTCATTTCCAGCGATCAAGCTGGCCGCAGAAGGCGGCTAGTAATATAATAAAGTCGAGGATAATTAATACATTAACTTATTTTTATGAAACTTTGATGTATGTTGTTTATATAATAGTTATCCAAAGTGTACCTATATTTCATGGTAATATGAAAAACATATACAAGGGTGTAATGGAGCTGGAATGCTGTCCTGGCACTGCTTTTTCTCAAGAGAAATAAACAAGAAAATTGAAAAAAAAAAAACCCTTAAAACAGCACGATTTTTGTCACCCAGGTTAAAGCATTCCAGCACTGCTTATTGTATGACTACACCTCTGATCATATAGCACTTCAAGTAGATGAAAAAAGGATTTGTGACACGATTCCAAAGAAGCTTTGAAGGTATAGTTAAAAGCGAGGGAAAGTGAAAAATGGTATTTATTAATGAGTTCATGTAAATGATTGAATATTGCATGTTTTTTTTAAGTTAAAAGAATTTGGAAAAAGTTAATTGGTCGATATTTACAACAGGAGACGAGATTTGATATGTCTTCTCTTAACCCGAGAAGACGTGTGCAGCGTGTTTTGATACCCCATGCTTGAAAAAATCTCTGTGCCATCACCTCCGTAAGCTGAAGTATTTAGATCCATCAGTGCCTGCCTCCACTAATGTTCTACACATGCCAAATAAAAATGGCGAATTCTGAATATTTTATAGAACAACTTGGGGTGTGCTGACACCCCGTGTTACTATTATTCAGTGTGAAACCATAGCATTTTCAAGCTGTTCTAAACAGTTTATTCCTCCTTTGACTTATGAACATAAAATGCTTCAAAGGTTATTAGAGGAAGTTTATCTGGAGGAAGAAGAAATTGAGAAAGAATGGAAGAGGTTCAGAATTAGCCTTTTCACTTATAGACATTCATATGAAATCAATGCAGAAACAAGAGGGCGTGCATAGCAAATGTTTTCTTGATAAACCAAAAATGAGGAAAAGAAAATTATTACTGCAGATGCTATACATGTTCAAGAGAAAAGGACAAAAAAATTTTAAACTATGTGCATGAAGTATGAAAAAAGCACTGTAAAATAGAGGCTTTTATGTGGAAGTTGCTAACAATCTAATGTTTCCGATCTATGTAGTATCTAATTATTTTCAAGAGTAATTATATAACTGAG
>BGPR01039018.1:0-14462 GCA_013235015.1 Araneus ventricosus | reverse complement strand
CGGAGTCATTTGTTGACGATTCCGTTGCTCCAAATACGAAAACATTAGATCCATTCTTTGAAGTGTTTTCTTTTACGGAGTCATTTGTTGACGATTCCGTTGCTCCAAATACGAAAACATTAGATCCATTCTTTGAAGTCTTCTCTTTTCCTTTTACTTTTTGTTCTACAAACCGCTTGTTTGAACCTTCTAAGGAAAACTGAAATCCTTGGAATTCAATTTTTTGATGAGCTTCCTTGTCAGTAATATCAAACTGAAAAGGACTTTTTTCTAACTTGTTACTTGAGGGATTTTCTTTCTCGGAGTCATTCATTGATATTTCTGGGGATCCAAACACGAAACTATTAGATATTTTGTTTGAAGTCTTTTCTCTTCCTTCATTAATTTGTTCTTCACGCCATTTGTCGATTTTTTTTGTAGGAAATCCTTGTAAATCAGTTTTTGGGTGAGACTCATTTACACAATCGTATCTCTGGGAAGGACTACTTTTGAAGTTGTTATTTGAAGATTTTTCTATTTCAAGTTGGTCACCGTCCACTAAATTTTGGCTTTCAGCTGATGCCTCACCTAAAATAGCAGGTTTTTTGTCAGAAATTAGCTCCACTCTTGTTTTCATACACACATTTCCATCATTAAAGAGTAAGAATTGTAGGATATTCTTCAAATTTTTGGAATAAATTCTGTCCTGCAGACTGTCTGACACTTTTATCACTGTAACAGCAAACAAGATGAATGACTGAGATGATGTAATTATGCCGATGTAGTTTCCACATTTAAGAATATTAAGTACAGGCTCTCTCAAAGATTCGTATTCTTTGAGAACTAGTTCCAAAATAGATCTGTTCTGAAACCAAGTGAGAAATTTCTCTGTTTCAGAATCGAGACAACAAATGTGATAATGCATTTCCTTTCGTGTTTTTCTTAATTTTATGTATTGTATGATGGCGTTGACGATTATTACAAGCAATGCAAAACTTCTCAAAATTTCTCGCAGTTCTATAAAATAGAGAAATATTAGAATGACATACATCTGGAGAACAAATGCTGCACCAGAAATTCTAAACCAGGACGTGAAGTTTAACAAGGAAAGTCGTAAAAAGTGATTTCATAGCGAAAGTGAAAGACAGTTTGTTTCTCTTGAAATCGTATGTAGCAAATCAGGATCAGAAATAATTTGAAACGCATTTCTAGTTCTACTAAGTCTAAGATTGATCTCTTTTGAAAGCAAATTCATGGTCGATATCCAGTTTAAGATTGATTTTACAAATTTATTTGGTGTCGTCGAAAGAAGACCTATGATAGCTGTTATAAAACTCATGAGTACCAGAAGAAAGCAAAAGAACACACCAGTGAAAAAGCAGTCTGTATTTATACATCTTATAGATTCAAGAATCCAGACAACGACAAATGCTGTAACAAAGAGTCGTTGAAAGATAGATGGTGAAACTCGATCTGGAAAATTTTGGAAACTTTGGTTTAAAAATGTAATACTTGATTGGATTTTTTGGCACCATTCATTGTATTTGGAAATAAAACGGTCGCGGGAAAAAGCATTGCTTCTGACAGTTCTTACAGCTTCTGAAAAAGCATTTATGAGACAACTTTCTTCTGGGTCCTTTCTTTCGGCTTTCGCTTTTATCAACATACGAGTCATCTTGCTAAAAGCTCCTGAAAAATTATAAATGCATTAAAATTTTATGAAACTTTCAGAAATACTCTTAAAAAACATTTATAACATTTCTTAAAAAACTTTTCATTAAAAAAAATTGAATTTGTTCTTGAGATGAAATTGATCTTCTAAGGATAGTATTGGAAAAAAACGTATTTATATGAGATATACAGCATGATTAAAAAATGGAAATCAAATTTAAAATCATTAATTTGCAAAAGAATGATGGGAGAAAGATGGATGCTGTTTGCTCGAAACAGGTGGAAAAGAGATTGGATTTTTTTTTTCTTTTTTGTCACGTAATATTGTTTACAGTTTCAGTCACCAGGTGGTTCTGCAGTTGGAAAAGAAAGAAATATATATAATTCCGAAAATGGTTCTTTCAGCCTCACTCAGGTCTGAAAATGGACATTTACGAGCGTTCTGCTCCAAGCAAACGGCGTGGTGAGACTTTAGCACCACATCACACGGCCGCCTCTAGAGCTCAAGTTGTTCCTATCTGGGTTGGTAAAGATGTAGGTGGACTTTACTGAGTTTCAAAAAAAATTATAGTAAGAGAAGAATGACAAATGAAGAAATTACAAAGCTGGTGTTAACACATAGAATTGACAACAAAATATAGGAATATATACAATATCTTGAAAAACACGGTGTGAATGAAAGAAAAATGATGAATGTTGATGATGACGAACAACATGAAGAAGCTTACATCAATGAATGATGGTTTGATCAATGAAATGGTTTTCTGAAACGTAATAGAGATGGGGAGCCATAGCGTGTTAATTGCGGAATACAAGGAATAGGAAGTTAACTATTAAAGATTTATGAGAAAGGAAGGACTTAGTATATTCAGTGTATTGAATGTAGGATAAGCTAGAGTTATTGCACAAAGGCAGGTTAGTACTTATTCCAGTCGCATTATGTTTTCATTGTCTATTATGAATTTAATCATGTTTATTATTCTTTTTCTTGCTTCTTATTATCCATTTTCGGCCCATCCATTTAGATAGGCCTTTCACGGATCGCTCCACGCAAGCTGCAAACCTATCAGCTACGGCCACTCCGATCTCCTACTACACTTACTTCACCCCCAGCCTTCAAGACGAGAACCATAGACTTACGATAAGAATAGACTGCTCGTGTAGGGTTGCAATGTGAAGCAAGCACCTCGTCACGTGACTCGTGGACGCGACCGAGACACTTCGTACGGGAATCCTTTGTTATTTCAATGCGTGAGTAAGAAAGACCAGCTGAGGTTCTCATGAAAATTCATCGAAAATGGTTAAATCCTGTTGTGCATACGAGTGTAAAGAAAAATTTATCAAAGGAGGATCTGTTTCATTTCATCGGTAAGTAAAATTTTTATGATTTTTTTGCTTTATTAATGCAAAATAGCTACACAAAAATACGTCTTAGCTCTTAGCTGTGGCGTTTGTTTCAATTGAAAACGATATTATTCAATTTGTTCTGTATGAAATTAATCCTTTTCTTAAGTTAATTGCTTATTATCCTTTTTTAGAAGTATCTATAGATTTTAAGTGCCTATTAGTGTTTAAAATGTGGAATTTTATCAGACACATGTAGATTGAGATATTTGGCGATGTGTTGGCGAAGTTGTTTACATTCTGAAATTTTCGTGTTTTTTTTGTGTTATTTAAAAGAAGATAAAATTTTATGATCATGAAATAAACGTAGAATGTTTTTCAGTGCGTAAAAAAGATAAGCATAGTTCATTTTCAGTAAAAATTCATCTCTAGGTATTTTTTAAACATTTTCTTTTATGCATATAATTAAGAAACTATATTATTAATAAAATTTAGAACTCAGTAACTTCTTTTTGTTTAATTTTCGTTAAGTTATGTGTATATGATGTTTGAAAATTTATTTAGTGTTTTTATTTACTCTTTATTTATTTTTTTATTACAAGTGTTATTTTCCAAAACAAAAGTATTATTGACATGTCTTAAAGATTTATCTGATTATTTTTCAGATTTCCAAAAAATCAAGAAAGGAGATATATTTGGGAAAAAAACATTCGCCGGAAAAATTTAAAAAAAAGCAACAAATAGTTCTTTGATTTGTTCAAAGCATTTCACTACAGATTGTTTTGATACAGGCAAGTTTGGGGGTACCTGGCTAAAGTCTGATGCGGTACCAACTATATTTAAATTCCATCAACACCTACAAATCAAGACTTCTAAAAGAAGAGTATTAAACAGAAATAGTGTTAATTAATAGAAGAGTATTAATTTCTCTAATTCCCATTGTTAGGTATTTAAAGTTTTATGCTTGAATTATCATTTGATTACATTGAAAATTTAAATTATCTTCAAATTATTTTACTTTACTTTAATGTTGGCATATTATCTTTTCATGATTTAATATATTTTAGTGTAATTTTCAAATAATTTTAGTTCAAACATTTTTTTATGGGTCAAATATTTTTTATCTTTCTATTACATTTTTTGTTTTGTTCCATAAAAGAAGAGTTATAATTTTAATATTAATATAATCTAATCTTTAATATTAATAATAATCTTAAGATATTTATAATTTTAAATAATTGCTTGACAGATGAATAACTCGAATGTTATTTTTTTAACTAGTTGTACTTTATTTCAGATATTTCTCCCAAACCATGTAAAAGATTAAAATATGTTGGCGATTTTAATGAAGAGGTTTTGGAGTCGCCAACCAAGGCTAAATTTGTAGTGACAGTGGCAACTGAAGAACTCAATAAAAAGTCAAAAATAATTAAGACATTGCTCCAAAAAGAACGTAGAATGCAAAAGAGGCTGAAAACTTTTCAAGAAGTTATAGATTACCTGAAGCAGAAGGCATTTATTTCTAATCACACTTAAGAAGTCTTAGAAGTATGTTTGTAATATTATATTGAAAATTTAAGTACCATTTATTGAACCTTTTTACTTTGAAATGTGACAGATGGTGTCTTTCTTAATAATTTGCCAAAGTAATATCATTATTAAAAGATATTGCATTATTAAATAGTTCAAAGCTCATTCTAATTAGCTATCAAGTTTATTAGCATCTATGTCTCATTCGGCCAAATAAGCGGGAGTGGCACACTATTGTTCCTATAATCTAAAAAACTAATAAATTTATATTTAAATTTGATAAAATTTAATGCTTTTTAATTTAATGACTATCCTTGTTTTTTCTATCTTCAATGAGAGGTCTTGAGTGTTCCGCCAATATTTTTTCAGATGGCTTTTATTAAAATTTAGATTTTTTTTTATTTTTTACTTTCAGCTTTCTATGCCAACATCAGACTCTTCAGCAGAACTCTTTAAGAAACTGCAGAAAACGCAGGGAAGCTATGAAGAAGAAATGAAATCTTTCGCCTTAACTCTTAACTTCTTTTCGAGCAAGGCGTACGAGTTTGTACGAGAAGCTCTTTCCCTCAATTTGCCTCATCCATCAACCTTAAGAAGATAGTTCCAATCAGTGGATGGTGATCCTGGATTTTCAAATGTTGCATTTGAAGCTTTAAAGGTGAAGAAATAAACCTTTAAAAATAAATGCTGCAGAAAGTAAAGTAATATGTTTTTTAATTATAGATGAAATGTCAATTCGCCGCCAAATTGAATTTGATGGTAAAAGACTCAATAGTTATGTAGATCTCGGAACGCAGATTGACAGTGACGAACTACCAGAGTCTACAGAGGCATATGTGTTTTTGCTTAATTGCATTAATGGAAAATGGAAATTGCCTATAGGTTATTTTTTGATAGCAGGGTTAGATGCCTCAGAGCGAGCCAGTATGGTTAAAAAAGCTCTAGAGTTAATCCATGACACGGGAATAGATGTAGTGTCTCTAACTTTTGATGGACCTTCCACTAACACTGCTATGGCTAGAGAACTTGGTTGTACATTTGAAGCTGAAGCAATAAAATCCCATTTTCCCCATCCTGTAACTCAAAAAGATACAGTAGTTATTTATGACCCAAGCCATATGGTAATATTAGTCCGTAACTGTTTGGCACCAAAAGATTCAATTTTTGATGGTCAAAACAGGATGGTGAGATGGAATTTTATCATCAAGCTTCATGAATTACAGAAAAAGAAGGGGCTACACTTGGCAAACAAGTTGCAAACCCGAAACATTCAGTGGCAAAGAGAGAAGATGAAAATTAAGCTGGCTACACAGGTGTTTTCGAAAAGTGTAGCTGATGCCTTGCTATATTTAAACAATTCTTTACAACATCCAGACTTTGAAGGTTGTGAGGCCACAGTTGATTTTGTAAATCTTTTCGATTCGTTATTCGATATCTTCAACTCAAAAAATTTGCTTGATAAAGGCTTTAAATCTCCTTTGTCCAAAAATAATAATGAAAACATCTTTAAATTTTTATGTGATGCTGAGAGTTACATCAGAAGTCTGAAAATTTCTAGAAATAGCCCTTCAATACTCAACAGTAATCGACGTACAGGTTTTTTAGGATTCCTTGTATGTATTAAAAGCCTAAAATTGTTATACATCAATCTCATAGAAAGCTCAACTTTAAAATTTATTATGACTTATAAATTATCAAAGGACCACCTGGAAATGCTATTTAGTATGATTCGTAGCAAAAGGGGGGGGGGTGACAATAACCCTACTGCTAAACAGTTTCAGCATCCTATAAAAGAATTTTGTTACAAAATCACATTAAGGTATCTACCTCTGGAAACTGTCTACCATTAGATGACACGTTTATTTTAGATATTACACAATATAAAAATAAATTTCTTTTTAAAATAAATGAAATGGTTGAAACTTTTGCTGAATCAAATGGAGATTCATGTAGGGCTTTTGAGGATATGCCTGCAGATCTAAAAAGCTTGTCTTTTTCTGTCAGTGATGTGGTGAGCTACATAGCTGGCTTCATTTGTCGAAAATTGGCCAACAGTTTGAAATGTGCTGTTTGTGTGTCAGCAATGGTCAGCAATCCTACTTTCTCTGAGCTTATTGAACAAAAATATAGGGGAAGTTTAGTATATCCTGGCTTGGATATTGAAAAATTATGCAAAGAAGGAGAGAGGAAATTAAGGTATTTTGAGTATCAGAATTGGTTGAAAAGAAAAAATATAATTCAAAATTTAATTGTCCGCACTCTAACAGATGTCGAAAGCAGTCTATTTCACTCTTTGAGTGACCATATTTTAGAAAAAGAAGTGCTGCATGACCATAGAGCCTTGTTAATGAAATCCATTTTACATGAATTTTTTCGAATAAGATTAAACCATATAGCTAAATCAATCACTTCAAACTTGCAAAAATTAAAAAACAGAAGTCAAAGTACGAAACTAGTTATCTTCAAAGGCCATTAATATTCAACACAAATAACTATGGCTTAAATAATTGTAATTTACTTGATAATATAACTTGAAAACTAGATCTGTATAAATTATTGCCCATAGATGTGATGTGTCAACAAAAGAAATTAGCAGTGGACTGTATGTTGTGAGAACATTAGTAGAAATATAAGTGTTAAACAACATGTATTTAAAATGAGATCGTGCTTATAAAGATATTAGTTTTATTTTATTGACAAAAGAAATTTTACATATATTCTTTCTTTTTTATCCATTTATTACTTTGTATGAAACTAAATTTGGGCCCTTGTTAAACTATCGCCATATCTGAAATGGCTGTCATTATTTACATCTAGTGTTGTATTATTATTTAATTGTAAATAAAGTTCAGTGTCTGCATCTTTGTCTTGTTTTTTGAATAATAAATAAGAACACAGAACATACTAAATATGTATTTCACAAAGTAAACTCTTGAAATATTTCATTGGGCCCTTCAATTTAAATTTATTGCTACTTTTGAACTAAAATTAAATACAGCTTAATTTTTTGAAGAAAAAAAATTCCTTCTTTAATCAATATCCACAGAACAAAGTGTTTAAAATTTCAATGATGACTATGTTTTTCTCTTGGAAAAAATGGGTTATCTACATTGTCTTTTATAGCAGTTGGATATTTTTATTAAAAAATTTAGTTAAAACAAAGTTTTGGCATTTATTAACGAACAAAGAGTTCATGCGATTTTATCAAATGTCTATATAGGTTATTAATAAGCTTATAATAAATCGTTAAATTATACAATTAGTGTAAAGTTGGCTAATTTAACAAAACAGTTTGTTTTATGATTTCGTGTTTTCAAGTTTAAGAAATTCTCATTTACAAATTGAAATTCTTTATATTGTTCTATTTTTTAGATGAAAAAAATTTTATGATTATAAAAATAAATATAAGAAATAACATTAATAACGTTAAATTCTTTGGAAAAACCAAATTATTTTTTAAAACTTCAATTAAAGTAAATAAGTTTTGATGATTTCATTTACTAAATAATTTAGCCAAGGCATATAAAAGGATTTATTTCAGAGGGGATACATATGTCTATTTAAGGAGCATGATCCATAACATCTGAAACTAGTCAATTTATTTCGGAGAGGACCTCAGCTTCCTTATATACGCCCCTGAAATTAAGTAGTTATTGCTTTAAATAAAAAAGATATTTTATTTAAAAAGTTTAAGTATATAATTTGTTTTTGTTACAGTCAGTTGAAGTATTATATTGTGTAAGGTTTAAAACAAATGAAATTCCTAAAAAATAAATTCACATAAAATCCAATTATTTTGATTTCTTCCGTTCGTGAGTTAATTTTTAAATGAACTAAAATAGTAACGTTTCGCTACTTGTAGAAATACTGCTCGTTTTCCAACACTCCTCATACTCGCTTCGCCAAATTTGGCGATAAGAAGCCAAGAAGTTCCTCTTTAGTCGCGTGACGAGTGGAATTTCTACCCAGATGCTTGCTTCACTCCGAATGCTGGTTTTTCTACAGCGTGAGCAGTCTAACTCTATCCTTAGTCTATGACGAGAACTCTCTCCTGTTCCGATTTCCTCTAGTCAGAGAGCCTTCTTCCCCCCTTCTCCATATATCTAAACAGGTCGCATTTCAGCACTTATGATCCAGCAGTCCAAATGATGCGATTGGATATACAGAGAGGTTGAAAATCCAAACTTTCGACCACACCGCTCCAATTCTCATCGGATTTTCACTTTGACAACCGGTTTGGACATAGAGCGGACGAATTTGCATGACAACCGGTTTGGGCATGGAGCGGACGAATTTGCATGGTTTGGAAGACATTCATCAAGATCTTGAGATCTAAGTTTCCCAATGATTGCTATACCTTATTTTCCTATAATTCTTTTATAAGGAATTAAAATCGTACTAACTGTTTCCTTTTTCAGCACATACAGCTAGTTAAAAGGCTGATAGCTTTTTCCTCTTTCGAAAACAAAAGCAGTTTGTCAAACACATGCGCTAATGCCACTTAATTTTAAAACATGTATGTTAATAGTCTTCACAGAATTTCTATTTCCAATGAGCAAGAAAATAAAAATACTTAGGATACCAGTTGTTTTACAATTTTAGAATATTTTCATTAATTTAAATGTTTCTTCTAAAACTCGGAATTAAATTTAATTTTTTATTTACTTAAACGCAGATTACTCTAAAAATAAAAGGAGAGGACCCAGGGATGGAGCCAGTGGGGGATCCGGGGACCAGAGCCCTCTGTCGGGGATACTCTGCCCCTAGTTTACACAAATGGCCGTTTGTACCTCGTTCACGCAACTGACTATTCAACTAGAAGATAAATAAAGATCTGGCGAAAATTTGAGAGGTGTCATCATTACTCCCCGCCCCCTTGTACAGCAGGTCGTTTCCCCCTTGTCAAGCAGACAGTGGACCCGTCGGACGGACTCTAATGTCACTTCCGAGAGGATATGGACTTTTTCTGATATTTCAGTGCATGTACGATTATTTCGTCGACATCAAGAGAGAGGGCGATGGGAAAAAATAGTCTACATCCACACAAGCCTGAATCTCCTCTACACTAACCCATTACATGCAGGATGATGCAGAACAGAACAGCACTTCATGCTCTGCGACTTTAACCTTTAGGTTATTTAAACAGTGCAGCGGACATGAAGTGGAAGACACATCGGAAGACATTTCTTAACTATCTAGCAAATAATGGCGAAGACAGAGGGATGGAAAAGGTTACAAAAATACAAATCTAAAATTCTGGGTTAATATAAAGTCGAACCTCGATTATCCGAAACTCTTTTAACCGGAACTTCATTTAACGACCGTCGGTTTCCTTAAGGTTTTCTTTTTAGTAAATAAACAATATCACTTCAAGGTCACCTTCGGCGGCGGCTATTCCTACCGAAGGCAGTGTCGACATGCCGATATCTTATCTCTTTTCCCCATCCCTCCTCCTGTCGTAAATTCCATTCTATTGTGTCCCCTTCGCCGGAAATTCCATTCGTCTCCAAGAGCATCTGCCTTCTGCCTTTCTATTGGCTACTTTCTGTCCGACTCAGAAGCGTTGGCTTTACTGAAATGTAGAACATTCATTTATGCCATGGAGCCCACTGAACGAAAACGCATTTTGTGAATCGATTATTGCGTTTCAGCAGGAATTTCGTTGAAGATTCAAAATCCTCCGAAATGACTCTACTCCATCTCTTAGAACAATCTTTCATTGGGCTAATCTACTCTATTTTTGTTTTAAGAGGTTCATTAATGGAAACGAAAATCCTGGTAATCCATGTCAGGTACAGTCCTCAACAAAAAAGGGACATCCTTATAACTCATGTATATATGCAATGATTTCATATTTTCGTATTTTTAAAAATGATTCTTAACTGTTTATATACAACTAATTATTTCTCCTTAAATTCTAATATAAGAATAACTGTCACTATACCTTTCAGAAGTCCGGATTCAACTGGCTGCCGAATTCGGGAGTTCCCCTTTTCTAAATTACTATTTAAGCTCGCCACGATGTTGTAACGTCCTCTTTTGTTACCATTTAATTCCCCTAATCAGACGCGCTGTCTTTGCGCTCACTTTCCGAAAAATGGCTATAACTTCGATCAACCTGAAATATCCTCTGAAGATTTTAAAATCATATTTGATCCATTGAAGAGTTCAAATAAAAGATTTTTGGAATTCAACCCCTGGTACCTTTTTATATCTGCCTCTACAACTCAACTAAAAAGTGATTTTTCATATATTATTGCATCATCATAAAACTAGTGTCTACAGAAATGATGAAATGATACAGGTTTATTCAGATCAACAGACTGATTAAAAGAGCTAGTTAATACAGTTAATTAATTGCTATCTCGAATATTTTCTAAAAAAACCAAGGTTTTTCAATAATTCGATCCGGCATGCCTTTATATATATGTGCAATAGATTTAATTCCAAAATTCGCATAGTTCCTGAGATGAAATTAATTTTGTTTACGAAAAACACTGCCCGAATAGACTCAACCAATTTAGGACTGTATAGCATATATTAAACAAATCTCAGCTTGTTAGTAGCAAAAAGAAAGCTTTTCTTTCGTTTTCTTCACTGGATATGCAGATCGATCTTTAACATGAGCAATCTTTTTCAGATTCTAAATATTTTACTATTTTTTGAGAAAAAAAAGTGAGTATTTCGTTACTTTTCAAAACCCGGAGAAACAGATTTGATCGGACTCAGGGAGGTCTAAAACATGGAGATTCCTCAAAATCTGGAGTTCGAAGTTTTTGACGATTACAATACTTTCTCTTTGTATGCTTCATATACGAGTAAGTAAAAAGAGAGAGAGAGAAAGATGAGAATATAAAATTTAGAAAAAAACAATTTTTGTCATAAAGTATAGAAAGGGAGAAAAAAATGAAAGTCTGATGCAGCAGTCACTGAGATAGTATGTTGCCTATAGAATGGCATATTGAATACGGCACTGGAAATCTCTCGAATTTTAAAACTTGCATTTTTTTTTAAGAATAAAATTTTGAGCCATTCTCTTTTCAAATTTTCTGCAGTCTTATTAAGATGAAATTTTTTTGTGTCGTCGCAGACTAATGCAAAAGCATAACTCAAACAGCGACAAATGCTGTAAAGCACTTAAGCTATGTGATGGTGCCTTTAAACGGTCCAGTTTTGCCAATCCGGGACATGTCGGGTCCTTAAATGGTGAATAATGGACTGACCCTCAGTGAAAAGAGTGAGGGGATTCCCGGAAACAAAACTGACATAAGCATTAGAAATTTTGTAAAGATATCATTTTATATTGTTTTATAACATATTGTTACAGTCATGGAAAGTCGCTTCCCAGCAATACAGGTCTTATGGTTGGGAAGAGGGTTTTACAAGGTGAAGCATGGAGTGACCTCAGCGACTCTCGTGGCACGCATGACCTTGGCGACAAACTTGGCGACCATTTTGGCGACTTGGCGACAAATTTGGCGACCTTGGCGACAAATAGATTATTCTCGAAAATGCAACCCTTTTCTCGATATTTCTATTAGGGGCCGAGATCTAGGATTTTCATGAAAATTCTATGTGACGTCACGGCCTATCGGAGAGAGTATATAAGACCGCATTTGGATCACGGTGGTTGTTGTTCGACTAGGATCGCCTTGGAGCGCGAACGTCTCTTGAGTTCTATCCGCTGTGCGAGCCAGTAAGCTGTTAGACGCCGAGCGATAGGAGTGTTGATCCATTGTGAAAGTCTTCGGAGTTCTATCCGCTGTGAGAGCTAATCAGCTGGTGAGCTGAGCTGTTATTGTCGTGCCTAGTTATTGGCTGACTGTTTGTGCTGTTAGATATTTGCTGACTGAACTATTATTACCTGTGAATTGTTGTCTATTTACATTGGTAATCTGTGCAAGGACTATTGTTTCCTGTACCTGTGTTACGTGTTATCCTGTATATTTGTAAATAAACCTTCATTCTCCATTATCCTGCGTGTTGGACTGTTTACACCATACACCCACGGTAAGATTTTGTGCAACAATATTATTACTTCCTAGGTAAATCAAGTTTAAAGATTTAGATTTAATAACCATAATATCATTCATCTAATTTACGTCTTTGTAGTAGATGTAATCTCTTTACATCTACTTGATTCTTAAATAATTAGTTGATCAACTATTTAAGCCTTAGTACAGGAAGTCACACTGATCGCGATCACTGGACAATCGCGTGGCACCACGAACCTTCTTGCTTCCCCCCCCCCGGGGGCAGCACCGCACATAATACATAAACTATATATCAGTAGATTCAAAAATTGTAAGTTACAACTTTGAGAGGAAGGTTTTTTACATATGACATGTAAAAAATTATAGGGCAAAAATCAAAAGTTTCAAAGTAAACAACACTATTTTCTCACATATTTTCTTAAATTTATAAAAACTAGTAGGCTTAACGTAAATATTAATTACACTCTTCTTGTAGCCCATTTAATAGCAAACAAAACAATAAAAAGTTGAACTAGATCCGATCATTAGTTACAGAAATAATGGCCGTTCTGTATATATTATCATTTTGAACTTTTGAGGGGGACAGAGGGGGGGGGATTTGGAGGACTTTAGTAAAAATTCTCCTCTGATAGGGGTCTATAAATGGGGTAAAATTCAGCTTTACGCTAATTTTTTCCCTTTTAAAACCTTTATTGATTTGGCTAAGAGTAACTAAGTAACATTGGAGGACACGAAAAAATTATCTCCGATGTTCTGATTGTAGATGCAAATGACGGCTATTTTGTCGTCCTATATTCTTAGTATTATAAATAAATTATTAAAACGTATATCAGTGTTAAATCTATTAGCTTTGAAACTCTTCATTGTTCTGGCAAGAATGAATAATGGCATATTTATCTTAATGATAACAGACATTTTAATTCAGTTATTCCCAGAATTGCAAACTGCTTTCTACTAGCGTGCTTGTAGAATTTAACGACGTGCATAGACGCAAACATTTCATATATTTTGCCTTAGTCTCTTATCAAGTGTGATTTCGGAAGCTTCAAAAATTGTTCCTGTGAAATTTTTATAAAAGTTGCTGTTTTTCCCCGTTTCCTGAAGTATTTTAGTTTTTGCCCTTATGGAATGAATGGCCCTCTAAATGAATTCAAATTAACTGAATTAATGTGAAAAATGAAGTTATATTGGTTTCTAAATATATATATATATATATCTTTTCTTTTTGTTAAATTATTCCCAAAAATTTATCGTTTTAGTCTGCACAGCTACCAAGACGTCTACAGCAGTCTTTTGTGCATCAGCGAAATCGAGATAATAAAAACAAATGTAGACTATAGACGAGCGCCATATTTAGAAAAATTAGTTAGAAAAAATAATTTTATTCTGTAAATTTGAAACCTTCATGGAACTCCCCAAGAATCAACTAATTAACGAAAAAAAAAGTTGCTTTTGTCGTCCATCAAAGATTTCAGAGTGAGCGACAACGTGTTAACATCATAATGTGACGCGTCGACAGAAAATAAATGCATGACGCAAAATTGTTCAAAATTCTCTACAGCGCAGACCGTTGCATCTAGAGCAATCAAATTTCGCACGCAGTTAGTTCATAGATTATAGGTGCTCCCTAAGCAAGGTTTTTCCAAAATTACAATTAGAAATTTAATTAATTAAAAACTAATCGAAATTTTAACTTTTTTCTTCAGCATATATCATTGCAAAGAAAAAATCCTAATTTTACACCACTTCAAAAAAATTATCTTTTTAGTGATACCAATTTTATTTCCATGACATTTTTGTCTAATTTTAACGAATTTTTAAAAATATTTTAAGAATATTGCGCAACAGTACTTTTCATTGTTTTCTTAACTGAGTTTACACATACGCGCAAAGTCACAATATTGATTATAAAGCTACGTAAAGTAAAATATTGATTATAAAGCT
>BGPR01039017.1:454-13882 GCA_013235015.1 Araneus ventricosus | reverse complement strand
GGAAGTTACGTATTGCTCTTCTTCAATTATTACGAAGAATAAGAATTTGTTTCAGATTATTTTAATCAAGTTTTTTCCTTATGCTGCATAACTTTTCAGTATTACGAAGGAATAGGAATTTACTCTTGTAGATTCAACATTCAAGCTTCTTCTTTACGAATTAATCTCAATTATCAGCTTTGAAGGAATAAGAATTTGTTCTAGATATTTTAATCAAGTTTTTCCCTGACGTATGTAACTTCTGCATTACGAAGAATATGAATTTGTTTCCCAGATTCAATATTCAAGTTTCTTCTACGAATTACTTCAATTTATCACGAAAGAATAAGAATTTATTTCAGATTATTTTTCAGGAGCGTCTAAGTTTTTCCTTTAGATTTACGCTCTCTACTATTACAAAGAATAAGAATTTATTCAGATTATTTTTCAACATTCAAGTTTTTTCCCTTACGAATTACTTCTTAATTATTACAAAGGAATACAGATTTATTTTATATTATTTTTTCATCGATGAGAACTTACAAGCCTGGAAATTCTTATCGATGAAGCGAATGTGCTTCATTACACGTAGAACATGTAAGAGCAATTAATAAACGTGCGGTTACCAGAACGCCGAACTCTGTTTGGACATTCGAACTTCCATGTGCAATGAAATGCATTTGGTCTTATCAATGGAATTCATACAATTTTACCTAAAATGATGCGTTTGGGTCCGTTGCTTTATTGGCTGTTGAACCGATGAAATAGGGAGCGTAAACATACATCATATTACGGTGACAGAAATGTGGTTGATGGAACGCCATTTTTATTTGCTAATTAGCTGTTAAGTGCCCGGCGTTGTCGGGATTAAAATACTTTTTATATCTAAAATTTAAAAACTATTTTTGTTTAGAAAATTATAATACAAAAAATTATTTGTTTCTCTGTCTGAAGCAGTTTTTTACTGTTCACTTTCAAATTTTGTTTACAATATTGCATATAAGAAAGGTTTTGACCAATATTTTCACAATTAATTGTAAATAGTTAATTTTTTCATTATCAGGAAAGCAAAATAGTAACAGTGCTGCAATGAATACAATTTAACAAAAAAGATATTAAAATTAAGAATTAATTAAAAAATAATTAACACTCTTTTGTATTATACAGAACGGTATGAATATGGCAAATCTCTACAAAATACAACATAACACAGAAAATTAAAAAAGAAAAACTAGAAAAAATATATAAGGAACAGAAGAAGTAAGTAACAATACACCTTGATAAGAATACCTAATTCTAGATTACATTGACAAATTTTCACTGAGGGTAAGACTTACAAAAGTCAAAATTTATACCCTCTGTGGCCTGAATTTGTCCACAATTGAAATATAAGAAATAATCCCTTTGTAATGGTAAAATTTAGTTGATGCAATTACTGATGCTGCTGCGTTTGGCGCAAAAAAGGTGTATCATTACTATTATTATTTATTTGCTCTTATATATTTTTCAAGTTTTTCTTTTAATGTTTTTGAATTTTTAATTTTCTATTATTAAAATAGCAACTAGATCAAACAGTTGTTCCTGATGTAAATTATGAATCGTCTGCTTTTAAACTTTTCTTTAGTGTTCTTCCAGACCCTGTTATCAGGTTCTATCACCAGCCTGTCGTGTATTCTTGTTCTTCAAAACAACTGCAACGAGCTCAGTATGTAGCCCTCATGCATATTTCAATTATTATTATAAGGACTAAAAATGCACTCTTTGCTTATGTACTAAAAGAAGAATTTTATATTAATCATTTCTGTTGTTTTTATTATTCATCTATAATTTATAAAAGGCAATGTTTGTGTGTGTGTATCTGCGATGTCCAGACGAATCTATTTAATTTACAGCCATGAAATTTCATACACAGGTTGGTGACTGAACGCACCTCGAAGCCGAAATTTCAAATTTAATCTAGAAAATTTTATTTAATGTTTTGTGTTGTTTTGGGGTGATTTTCGCACACTCTCAATACCATGCGTTTTCGGATAACTGTACGACAAAAAATATCTTACCATCGAGAGTACGTTGATTTCCGTTCTAATAAAGTTATTTTGAATTTCTAACGTAATTTACTGAATTTGAGAATTTTCTAAAAAAAATAAATGCCTTGCCATCGCAATGTTACTTTGTTTTAAATTTATTGTGATCCGACTTTCTAATAATACTATTATTTTAAAATTTTTTTTCAGCTTATAACTAGAACGGTTCTGTTTGATTTTAAATAAGAACGGTTAAAATATCTTTCCTGCTTTTTTTTTTTAATTAATTTTTCTCAGGCGGTTGAGAGTTATTATTTCGATCGAGTTCCCGCACGGTACTCTTCGTGGTACGTTGCTGGCAATTTGATTAGCGGACGCGCAGGATAATACACTTTCACCTCTTGAATGAATTACTTCGATTATTATTTTCGGATCTGATTTATATTTTGCTTGTTGTATAATAATGGATTACGTTTCAATTTTGTAACATTTGTTTTGTGAGATTAACGTACTCTGTACTTGTAGCGTCATGAAAAAAAAATACATATAAACCAAATAATGTATCTTTGTTTTGATTTTGTTTTCAAACTTTTTCGTGTCATTTGTGGACGTTTTTTTTTTTATTTTAAAGTTCCTGATTCCACTGGCAACGCCGTGCGCGTACTGCTAGTTATGTAGCCTTATCATGGAATCTATAATCATTTCAGTTTCGCTGCCAAGTGGCGCTTACATTCGAACGAAATCAAAATATTATAGGAATTGATCGATTTTATAATTAAGTTTTGAAAACTTTAAAGAAAAACCACTCGTCATCGATAACAGCTAAAATGTACAATATTTGAAAAACTTTGGCATATATAAGGGAAGTAACGGATCTATTACAAACATGAATCAAGTCGTGATGGATAAAAAACTGTTCGTTTTAAAGCGAGTCTCCGTTTTAATTGACCGTTCGACATCTGTCTGGTTTTAAATTTGTTTGTTATGCAGTCACGACTAATCGCGTTGTTCGATTTTCTTCTTAGATTTGATACAAATGTTTCTTTTAAAGGCGAAAACGACATATATCCGCGTTTTATTTTAATTCCGTTTCAAGATGGTGGCTGCCTTTACTGGTTTTAATGTGTCGATGAGTCAATGGAGAGTTTGGGACTATTAAAATATTTAAATCCATTTTTGGTTATATGGCGGACATTTAATTGTATTTTGTTTACCTGACAAAAAAGTATACTGAACTGAATTTTGTTAATACTGACAATAGTGCAGATGAACTGTGAAATTTTACATTACTGACAAAAGCAGACATTTAACTGAATTCTGTTAATACTCGACAAAAAAGCAGGACATTTAACCTGAAATTTTGTTACTACTGAATAAAAGCAGACATTTAACTGTAATTTTAGCATATTGACAAAAGCAGAAATTGTCTGTAATTTTGTTAATACTGGACAACAGTAGATATTTAACTGTATCGAAAGTTAATATTGATAAAAGCAGACACTTAATTGCAATTTTATTAATGCTGATAAAAGCAGACATTTAACCCCTGTTTAGCTGGAATTTTGTTAATACTGATAGAAGCAAAGATCTGCGTAAATAATCTGCATTGAAAAGAAAAGAGATAAGATGTAAAGTTCCATGTTTAGAGTTGCTTTTCCGTATTTCCCTGTGGTGACTCCAAGTATTAGTAGAATACAGCACCCTGCATTAAGAATGCATTTTATCGTCCTGAGTACTACCTATAATTGTGTTCAAGGAAATTACAGAGAATCTTGTAGCTTGTAATGTTCTTGAACACCTGCATTTTAAATCCAATATTGAGTGCAAGCATTTATAAAGTGTGACTCCAGGTTTTACATAAAGAACTGCATTAAGAATGCATTTTATCACTCCTGAGTACTACCTACAATTATGTGTTCAAGGGAAGTTACTGGACAATTGTAGTTTGTACAAAATGTTTTGAAACACCCTCTGCATTTTAAACTTATCCAGTGTAAGTATTTATAAAGTGTGACCTTGTATGTGTATTGGCAGAACATAAAGCACTGCATTAAGGAATGATTCTATCAGTCCTGAGTACTACCTATCATTGTATTCTCAAGGAAGTTACAGATGAATTGTAGCTTGTACAAATGTTTGAAACACCCTGCATTTTTTAAACTTAACATTCAGTGCATTTATAAAGAGTGACTCCAGGTTTACAGAGATAAAGCACTGCATTAAGAATGGCTTCATCATCGTCCGGAGTACTACTCAGTATTGTATTCAAGGAAGTTAAGGTGATACCAGTTTGTACAAATGTTTTGAACACTGCATTTTAAACTTAACATTCAGTAAGTATTTATAAAGTGTGACTGCTCTTTATAGAACATAAAGCACTGCATTAAGAATGCATTTTATCGTCCGGAGTACTACCAGCATTGTATTCAAGGAAGCTACAGATAATTGTAGTTGTACAAATGTTTTGAAACACCTGTATTTTTAAATCTAACATTCAGTGCAAGTATTTATAAAGTGTGACTCCAGGTTTTACAGAACATAAAGAACTGCATTAAGAATCTATTTTACTAACTTGAGTACTAACCTATCATTGTGTATTCAAGGAAGTTACAGACAATTGTAGTCAGGCAAAATGTTTGAAACACCCTAGCATTTTTTAAACTTTAAATATTCAGTGCAAGTATTTATAAAGTGTGACTCCAGGTATTGCAGAACATAAAGCACTGCATTAAGAATGCATTTTATCGTGTCCGGAGACATTTTAGCATTGTATTCAAGGAAGCACAATTGTAGTTTGTACAATGTTTTGAAACAATTCCTGCATTTTAAACTTAATATTCAGTAAGTACGCAGACTTGTATTGTAGAACATAAAGCACTGAGACCAGAATGCATTCTATCGTCCTGAGTACTACCTATCTCTCAGAAAAAGCACGCATTCAGAATGCACTTATCGTCCTGAGAACACTTATCTCAGAAAAAGCTATTAACAACATCATCTATGTGATAAAATAGTCTTCTCATGCTTGATTATTTATTTGTATTTTTTCCCTTCATCCAGCCGCTCGGAAGTGAAAGCAGTGAGATCAAAATGGAGGCTGAGTGCTGATGTCACGCTAGCGGCTGACACTCCATAGAAAATTGCTCTTCCACGTCACGCATCTCTATCAAGTGCTTGGCCAAAGGCAGGTATGTATAATATATCATCGATGAAATAGCGAAATGTGCATAATACCGATGGTGCTTTCATGATGTAATTAACATAATACTGGTTTTGGAATGGGATTGATGCTATTAACGCTGACGAAGACTACACTGTATCCCTATGAGTAAGTTTTTTTCGAGGCTCAGGGTCGATTTACTACTTCTACGGCCTAGCTAAACTGCTAGTCTGCGCCCTCCTAAAAAAAAAGTTAGGGGTATATAATGTTCACAATTTAATATACAGTTCTTCGGTTTATTTTTTGTTCTTTCAACAAGAATATTGTTAAGAATTCAATTTAAAAAATAATTTGAAAAAATATTAAATTGAGAGAATCAAATTTATGGAAATGAAAAGATATCGCGTAAACGCCTTGTTTAATTTTAATTGCTGAATTTTTACACATTTTAGGCCCTTGAAAAGTTGAAAGATCTTTCTTCTAAATAAAAAAGTTTGGAAAAGCTTGATTAAAATCAGTCCAGTGGTTTAGAGAAGATGTGGAACATACATACAGAGATACTATTAGATAAAAGATTTCGCTGGCAAATAGTATGAGCCATAAAAGGTTTTAGTGAAGATTTTGTAACAATTAATTGTTAAACTTTAATTAAGTAAATATTAATTTTTTAATTAATTCAACAGTTATTTGATAATTAGTTAATCAGATACTACTTTAATCTGATATTTAAATCTAAACATAGCGGAACCATGATTTGTTTACAAAATCAATAAAATAGCCAAAAAACTATAGATATTTAAATAAAAGTTCCTTTATCCATTTGATATTGGAAAATATCTCTAACTTTAAAATTGTCGAGATTTTCTTGCCCGCATTTGGTTTTAACTGTCTATGAGATTTAAATTATCATTCAAATTGGCTGCATTCTGTATCCTATGTTTTAAATACAATTTATTAAATTGCTACCTACAATGTTAATAATTTTTATTCTCTTATATGTTAAGAATTTATGACTACATTCTGTAACCAGGGGTTCTTCTAAATGAGCCCATTTTAGTAGTATTGCTGTTACAACAGTGTGATTTTACCATATGACAAAGTAATGTTCTAAATTATATGGTAACTAGATTAAATAAATTAATTTTTTTTAAATGTAGAGTCTTTTCTTTTATTCGTGTCAAAAGTTAATTTTGTTACTGTTCTTGTGATAGGCTGGTTTAATGTTATTCAGGGATATTTGTACTCATTGAGATGTTGTATTTCCTTTGGTGACTCCTACCTGTTGAATGATTATGTGTTGGTGATATATAAAAAAAAAATTGACCAATTTACTGGACCAATAACGAAGTATAACCTTTTGAAATGAAAAATGTAATGATAAAGCTGTGATGTAGTGTAAAAATTAAATGTCAGTATGAAGGACAGAATCACAGCGTAAATATTACAATGTGTGGGAAACAATAAAGTCATTGGCTATGGTTCAGCTTTGGATGAATATGTAACATTTCATTACTTTGTAACATTAGTGTAAAGGAATGTACCTTGTCTCTGCTTCGCCGAAAAGGGATTTTAACTCGTGACGTTAAAAAAATTAGCTAAATAAATTTTAAATTAGAAACACTTTGAGGTGATGCGGAAATTTCAATCATTCTATTCAACTTTAAAACTTACTTTTCTTTTGTCTTGCATCATTTTGATGTCTCTTTATGTTTTTATTGTTTAAAACGTGTTTTATATGGAGTTGTTATCTGACGTCACGTAGATCAGCATACGTCTCGATTGCTGGTGCATGCGCAAACGTCAGAGGCGTTACCAAGGCAAATCCATTTGCTGCTGCTCGCGACTACCCTGTCTCTGGAAGACGTCTGCACATGCGCGCTTACTGTGACGTAATCAATAATGATGACATTGTGAACTGACATCTCTATTGGTTTAAATAAGATATCTAAAAATCCGAAATTTGAAACCCAGACCTTCTAAAACCCTTAGAGCAGTCCGGATTGAGGTTGAACTGCGTCGAATTTACCACTGCTCTTCTGAGTTTGGACGGAAACACTCTGCTAGGACTTCTTTGTTCTCGCTGCCCGTGAAAATGACTCTAAGGGTCATTGATTCCATTAAATCTATTTACTGCAAATAAGTGCAAAGGCAAGAGATGGTAAGGTTCACAAATATCAAAATATGCTTATCTGTAATTTATAAAAAAGGTAATGTTTATGTTTGTGCTAGAGTCCAGACGAATCTATTGCACTACAGCCAGTGAAATATGGCAATACAGGTAGATGTACGGTGATCTTTTCAACGTAATTGAAGCCAGAATATTAAAATTTAATCTGGGAAAAATTTTTTTATTTAATGTTTCCAGTTGTTTTGGGTCATTTTTTTTAGCAATCGCTCTGCGCCTGTGGTATCTTTTCATCGATCGTTGAAAACAATCACGCATCATCGGACTGATAGCACAAATAGTTTTCGTTCTAATGAAGTTCTTGTTTGAATTCCCCAAATATAATTTACTCAATTTTAAATTTTTGTAAAATAATAGTCTCTTTATAGTAATTTTGATAAGGATTTTCACAAATTCTCGTGATCTGACATTCTAAATAACTCTATAATTTATATTCTTTTTTCAGCTTATAACTGGGATTGCTTGTTTAATTTTAAAAAACAAGAATTGCTAAAATATCTTATTCCGCTTTTTTTTTAAATTAATTTTTCCCTGTCTAGTTCAAACAGTTTTTTGCTAGCGAGATTTGGAGAGAATTTCTTCGGAAGATCCTCGATGCATTGCTTGCTTCCTCGCAGATTGGTATAATCTGTTTCATTCTCCAGCATGCATTTCACAACTCGATTCCTTCCGGTGACGTCATTACATCTCGCAATCATCGAGACGAAAAATACGCGGAAAATCAATAATGTGTATCTTTTGTCTGATTTTGTTTCCAAAACTTTTCGTGGGTCATTGTAGTACCTGCAGTCCATCTTTGTCGAAGTCCTGATTCCACGGCAACTCGTAAACGCGTAACATTAGGAAATAAATATAATAATAACGCCTACAAAAATACATATTTTTCAAAAAATCGTCGAAATGCTAATCGAACGCTTTCTCTGGCTTTTACCCGTGAATAGGTTTGGTTGGAAGGTCAGTGAAATAGGTCGCTCAACTCATATTTAATGTACCAAATGTAAATTTTAGAAACATCATTTTATATGGCGCTTTTGAAAATAACTCTGAAAAAAATGAGTAAAATTTGGCTATTATTTCTTCTGTACATACGCCCATTGAAAGCTACTCCCTAGGCCATGCCTAGGTTTGCCCTAGACCGTCCTACGTTAGGCAACATTCTAATGTCACTTCAGGACATTTTAAAATATAGGTCTTGTAGATCCGGTGATAAGGCTTCTTAACATAACTTTAAGTTTGAGATTCTTATAGGCAAATTATAATTGATACATATTTCCGACATTTGTTTGTTTTAGAAAAGGAAGTATGACAATCTAATGATTTTGACGTACTCAGTTCGAAAATGACACGAAAACATAGAATTAGGTCAGGTTTACTATTATACCCTAGTATGTTAATTTGATATTAAAATACTACTATAAACCAGTGGAGGTGGTCTCCCTAAACTTTCTCGTATACTTCAAAAGGTGCTGTTTCCCTCCTCCCCGTGGATAAAAAAAATCGAACTTATGTACCTGTGAAATTCAATGTGACTATCAGAAAGGTTTTCATGTGTAGATTAAAGTGGATTGTGAAATATTTAGGTAAAAGAATCAAATTCAAAGAGATGCACACTCCGATTAGGCATCTATCACACACTTCCCCTCTGCTTGCGCTCATAGCTAATTCAGCTGACATAATTCCCTCAATAGTTTCCACTTGCACATGTGTGCTACCAGTACGCATGCTCATGACGAATCGTATTACAAAATTTAATTATGCAATTTGGAACGTTTAACTCGATTGGACACCAAAAAATTGGACAAAATATCTACCATTAATGTAAAAAAGACCACGTACCAAGGTATTCATCTAAGTAATTTTGTTAAGAAGTTATTAGGATTAAAAATAGCGATTAAACGGATCGACAGACAATCAAACCTCGACGGATACGGACCTACATTCATGGTGAAACTGTACCAAATTTCTATCTATCTATATTCACGTTTGTAAGCTATCGAGTTCACATGAACACGGACATACAACCAGACTCTCCGTGGACGGATTTTTGTCCAAAATTTGATAGAATATCGCTACAAATTATTGTGTCAAGACCATGCATACCAAATTTCATCTCATAGATTTCATAGTTTCTGACAGGTTATCGTGTTCTGAGCAGACATATTCTAAAAATTGTGGTTTTCGGACTAAGAGGAGGTCTAAATCTGTGGAATTCGTCAAGAATTTCGAGTTCGAATTGTTTGACGAATTACAATACTTTCATACACATTGTGTCCCGAAGACACTCACTTATTGTTAAACTAGAGAAAGGAATATCGAAATACTTCATCTATGTCGTATGCTCGATGGACAGACAATCAAACCTTCGAGGATAACGGACTACATTCATGATGAAACATGTATCCAAATGTTATCTTATCTAGCATATTCAAGTTTATGAGCTATCGCATTCACATGAACACGGACATACATACAGACAGACTTCCCGTGGACGGATTTTTGTATCCAAAATTTGATAGAAACCTACAAATTATAAGTCAGACCACATACCAAATTTCATCCTGTAGATTTCATAGTTTTGTTATCGTGTTACAGACAGACATAATTCTAAAATTGTGTTTTTGGATAAAAGGGAGGTCAAAAAATGTGGAAATTCGTCACCTTAAGAATTCGGGAATTGTTTGACGATTACAATACTCTTCATACACATTGTGTCCCGAATGCCTTATTTAAACTACCCTGATAGAACTGAAGCGAAATCAGCGATATCAGGGTACGATGAGGTGACGTCGTTTTCCAGCTCTCGCACTGTAGCTACGCAATCTAACAAACGAAGAGTCGACTAAATGAAAAACTGCGACGTGGGTTATCGTAGATCAAAATTCGCGAAAGTTCAACAATGGAAACCTAAATTAATTCAAAGTCCGCACATTCCGGTAGGCTTGTTTTGTTATAATTTTCGTTGGAGCAAAAGAACGACGTCATCGCATCTCGGCGAGCGAGCCAACTCATATTGTCCGATTTCCGACCCCATCATTCAACCTAGGAGGCTTGTCATATTCGTCCCAAAATACACTCCACTTATTGTTAAACTAGAAGAACGGAATATCAGTAAATACTTCATTGCATAATGCTCATGGATGTCGAAACTTTGAACTGACGCCGCAGCAGAGTGACGCTAAATGATTGGTATTGGAAACTAGAAATTGTTATTGTCCAAACTATAAGAGCCTGATAAAGAATAGCCTTGAATGACACAATAACTTATGAAAAGGGGCACAGAGAAAAGTAAATTAATGCCATACATATAGCATAAAAAATAAATAAGTATAAAACCTAGGGATATATATGTAGACAGCAGAACATTTATCTTGAAAATTTGACTTTTTATTTACTTTCCAGTGGACGAATCCAGGGGGCTATCGGCGCTACACCCCCCCCCCCAGCCAATGCTAGAATTCTTGATTTTATTTACATCATTACACCTTGTTTTTTCTTAATTTTATCTCTTTATAAAACTAGAATAATAAAAGACGTCAAAACTGCCGTCGCAAGTAAACCAGTTGGAAACCACGCGTGGTTTGAAGGATCGAAAGAATTCAAATCCCCTGACTCGTTTCCAGCAACAGGACCTGGGAGACTCTAAATGTTTTCTTCCTTACAAATCGCTCCAGAATTGGTTTTTGGCAACTGCCAGTTTCGAGCGATCCGTCCTCTCTCTCATATACGCACCCAGTAGGCATGCGCAGGGGTTAGTTTCAAAATGGAACAAGTATGTCGATTATACAGATGAGAACAAGTATGCGTTATACAGACCGTACAGAAGTCAGTTTGAGGATTTTGGCCTGAATTTTATGACGACCTACATTCATGACGATAAATTGTGATAAATTTTATTTCCATCTAAGTTTTTCAAGCTTTTGAGTTATAACGTTCGCTGACCTCGAAGTATACAGATCAGAGCAGATTCTTGTTGATGATTTGCAAAATTTGATAGGAAATCACTATGTTTAAAACCACATACCAAATTCTCATCCCTCGTAGCTCCAATAGTTCGAGCTATCGTGTTCCTGACAGCACACACAGACAATAACAGACACACACAACAGCATACAGATTCCAAATTGTGGGCTTTTTTTCGGACCTAGGAGGTACCAAAATCGTGGAGATTCGTACAAACTCGAGTTCGAATTTTTTTGACGATTACAATATTCTCTTTGTATAGCTTCGATACGAAAGTAATAATAAAATGGTTCAACATTACTTTCTTGGTCGACTGGCTCGAAAAATTTTTTTCCTACTTTTGTAGTCATTCCACTTGTACTTGTAGCTTTGGCATGATCGAAGACAATTTTTGGCTAGTTACTTCATTGTAATTTTTATTAAATTATCGAAAGTATTGTATTGTTTTTTATGATTCTTATTGTCAGGTGAGTAAAGTCTGTAAAGTTAAAGAGTTTTGGTTTACTTTAGACTTCAGATTTTACCTTCATCACGACGATACAAAATTTTTATGACCTCAGCCCCCCCCAGACCCGAATCCTAAATTCGCTACTGACTTTCTCATATACGAAGTATACAAAGAGAAAGTATTGTAATCGTCAAAAAAATTCGAACTCAATATTTTGACGAATCTCCACGTTTTAGACCTCCCTGAGTCCGAAAATCACAATTTTGGAATTATGTTTGTCTGTCTGTTACCATGATAACTCGAAAACTATTAGAGCTACGGGGAAGAAATTTGGCATATGATCTTGACAAATAATTTGTAGGTTTCTATCAAATTTTGAACAAAATCCGTCTACGGGAAGTTTGTCTTTCTGTCTGTCTGCGTTCATGTGACATCTATAACTCAAAAACTTGAATAGCTAGATGGATAAAATTTGGTACACATTTCTTTCATCAGAAACGTAGATCCGTATAAAAGTTTGGGCCAAATCCGTCGAAGGGTTGATAGGCTGTTCGACTGTATAATAGCTTACTGGTAAAAATTATATCTCCGAAACCCTTTGACTTAGATGAATAAAAATTGGTACGACGGTTGCTAACATTAATTATAGATCTGTGCCCAAATTCCGTTTCAATCGGTTAAAAAACCGCTTTCAAAGTGCATATTCAAATTTTTTACTTGCGTACTAGGAGCAAACTCTCTGCGCATGCGCAAGCTATTCAGCGATAGCGAACGAGGTCATTTTCTCCTGTTTTCTTTTCGCTCTCGCATTAGCGGAGCTTGCTAGAGTGTGATAGAAAATAAATATTGCTTAGTTTCAATATAGACGCATCTCTTTGAATTTGATTCCTCACCTAAATATTTTACAACCACTATAATCTACAATGAAAAGCCTTATGATAGTCATTGCATTCTGGGTTACAGTAGGTTCGAATTTTTTATCCACGCAGGGGGGAGAGAAAATGAAAAATTTTTAAGAAGTATACGAGAAAGTTTAGGGGAGGTCACTCCCGCTGTTTTTGCCAGATTCTTGTTCAGCACTCTCGACTTAGTAATATCCCTGCTATTTTGCTCTTTCTCTAATCAGCTATTTTGATTTCTGAAGCTTTTAGGTTGTTGACCAGCGTTATTACTGTCCACAAATAACTAAGAAAATCAACTTAGGCCTTTGATTGAAATTTTCTATATTGTGAGCCGTTCCCAAATGAAATTGACACTGTGGTTCTAAGATCATTATTCTACGTGATAGGACTTCGAGATTTCACAGTCGCTTCGTGATATCACAAACGCATACATGAGGAAATGAACGGTAATCCTAGGGTTACCATACGTCCTGATTTCAAATTTACGTCCGGACTAGTGTCCTGATCTTCAAAATGTCCAGATTTATACCAGTGAATGCGGTGCCTGGGAAATTTGGTTGTAATAGAGAAAATCTGACGCATTCTAAAACGCTGACGTCATTCCGTCAATGAAAGAAAATTTATTGTTTACATTGCATCCATTATTGATGAGAAAGTGGATGTCTCTTTATCCAGGCTCCAGTTCAAACTGCAAATTAAAAATTTTGGCAGGTTTCTTTTAATTCTGTTTCTAATTTTAATTCTGTTTAATAATTTTTTAATACTAAACA
>BGPR01039015.1:0-14463 GCA_013235015.1 Araneus ventricosus | reverse complement strand
AGCTTTATAATCAATATTTTACTTTACGTAGCTTTATAATCAATATTGTGACTTTGCGCGTATGTGTAAACTCAGTTAAGAAAACAATGAAAAGTACTGTTGCGCAATATTCTTAAAATATTTTTAAAAATTCGTTAAAATTAGACAAAAATGTCATGGAAATAAAATTGGTATCACTAAAAAGATAATTTTTTTGAAGTGGTGTAAAATTAGGATTTTTTCTTTGCAATGATATATGCTGAAGAAAAAAGTTAAAATTTCGATTAGTTTTTAATTAATTAAATTTCTAATTGTAATTTTGGAAAAACCTTGCTTAGGGAGCACCTATAATCTATGAACTAACTGCGTGCGAAATTTGATTGCTCTAGATGCAACGGTCTGCGCTGTAGAGAATTTTGAACAATTTTGCGTCATGCATTTATTTTCTGTCGACGCGTCACATTATGATGTTAACACGTTGTCGCTCACTCTGAAATCTTTGATGGACGACAAAAGCAACTTTTTTTTTCGTTAATTAGTTGATTCTTGGGGAGTTCCATGAAGGTTTCAAATTTACAGAATAAAATTATTTTTTCTAACTAATTTTTCTAAATATGGCGCTCGTCTATAGTCTACATTTGTTTTTATTATCTCGATTTCGCTGATGCACAAAAGACTGCTGTAGACGTCTTGGTAGCTGTGCAGACTAAAACGATAAATTTTTGGGAATAATTTAACAAAAAGAAAAGATATATATATATATATATTTAGAAACCAATATAACTTCATTTTTCACATTAATTCAGTTAATTTGAATTCATTTAGAGGGCCATTCATTCCATAAGGGCAAAAACTAAAATACTTCAGGAAACGGGGAAAAACAGCAACTTTTATAAAAATTTCACAGGAACAATTTTTGAAGCTTCCGAAATCACACTTGATAAGAGACTAAGGCAAAATATATGAAATGTTTGCGTCTATGCACGTCGTTAAATTCTACAAGCACGCTAGTAGAAAGCAGTTTGCAATTCTGGGAATAACTGAATTAAAATGTCTGTTATCATTAAGATAAATATGCCATTATTCATTCTTGCCAGAACAATGAAGAGTTTCAAAGCTAATAGATTTAACACTGATATACGTTTTAATAATTTATTTATAATACTAAGAATATAGGACGACAAAATAGCCGTCATTTGCATCTACAATCAGAACATCGGAGATAATTTTTTCGTGTCCTCCAATGTTACTTAGTTACTCTTAGCCAAATCAATAAAGGTTTTAAAAGGGAAAAAATTAGCGTAAAGCTGAATTTTACCCCATTTATAGACCCCTATCAGAGGAGAATTTTTACTAAAGTCCTCCAAATCCCCCCCCCTCTGTCCCCCTCAAAAGTTCAAAATGATAATATATACAGAACGGCCATTATTTCTGTAACTAATGATCGGATCTAGTTCAACTTTTTATTGTTTTGTTTGCTATTAAATGGGCTACAAGAAGAGTGTAATTAATATTTACGTTAAGCCTACTAGTTTTTATAAATTTAAGAAAATATGTGAGAAAATAGTGTTGTTTACTTTGAAACTTTTGATTTTTGCCCTATAATTTTTTACATGTCATATGTAAAAAACCTTCCTCTCAAAGTTGTAACTTACAATTTTTGAATCTACTGATATATAGTTTATGTATTATGTGCGGTGCTGACCCCGGGGGGGGGGAAGCAAGAAGGTTCGTGGTGCCACGCGATTGTCCAGTGATCGCGATCAGTGTGACTTCCTGTACTAAGGCTTAAATAGTTGATCAACTAATTATTTAAGAATCAAGTAGATGTAAAGAGATTACATCTACTACAAAGACGTAAATTAGATGAATGATATTATGGTTATTAAATCTAAATCTTTAAACTTGATTTACCTAGGAAGTAATAATATTGTTGCACAAAATCTTACCGTGGGTGTATGGTGTAAACAGTCCAACACGCAGGATAATGGAGAATGAAGGTTTATTTACAAATATACAGGATAACACGTAACACAGGTACAGGAAACAATAGTCCTTGCACAGATTACCAATGTAAATAGACAACAATTCACAGGTAATAATAGTTCAGTCAGCAAATATCTAACAGCACAAACAGTCAGCCAATAACTAGGCACGACAATAACAGCTCAGCTCACCAGCTGATTAGCTCTCACAGCGGATAGAACTCCGAAGACTTTCACAATGGATCAACACTCCTATCGCTCGGCGTCTAACAGCTTACTGGCTCGCACAGCGGATAGAACTCAAGAGACGTTCGCGCTCCAAGGCGATCCTAGTCGAACAACAACCACCGTGATCCAAATGCGGTCTTATATACTCTCTCCGATAGGCCGTGACGTCACATAGAATTTTCATGAAAATCCTAGATCTCGGCCCCTAATAGAAATATCGAGAAAAGGGTTGCATTTTCGAGAATAATCTATTTGTCGCCAAGGTCGCCAAATTTGTCGCCAAGTCGCCAAAATGGTCGCCAAGTTTGTCGCCAAGGTCATGCGTGCCACGAGAGTCGCTGAGGTCACTCCATGCTTCACCTTGTAAAACCCTCTTCCCAACCATAAGACCTGTATTGCTGGGAAGCGACTTTCCATGACTGTAACAATATGTTATAAAACAATATAAAATGATATCTTTACAAAATTTCTAATGCTTATGTCAGTTTTGTTTCCGGGAATCCCCTCACTCTTTTCACTGAGGGTCAGTCCATTATTCACCATTTAAGGACCCGACATGTCCCGGATTGGCAAAACTGGACCGTTTAAAGGCACCATCACATAGCTTAAGTGCTTTACAGCATTTGTCGCTGTTTGAGTTATGCTTTTGCATTAGTCTGCGACGACACAAAAAAATTTCATCTTAATAAGACTGCAGAAAATTTGAAAAGAGAATGGCTCAAAATTTTATTCTTAAAAAAAAATGCAAGTTTTAAAATTCGAGAGATTTCCAGTGCCGTATTCAATATGCCATTCTATAGGCAACATACTATCTCAGTGACTGCTGCATCAGACTTTCATTTTTTTCTCCCTTTCTATACTTTATGACAAAAATTGTTTTTTTCTAAATTTTATATTCTCATCTTTCTCTCTCTCTCTTTTTACTTACTCGTATATGAAGCATACAAAGAGAAAGTATTGTAATCGTCAAAAACTTCGAACTCCAGATTTTGAGGAATCTCCATGTTTTAGACCTCCCTGAGTCCGATCAAATCTGTTTCTCCGGGTTTTGAAAAGTAACGAAATACTCACTTTTTTTTCTCAAAAAATAGTAAAATATTTAGAATCTGAAAAAGATTGCTCATGTTAAAGATCGATCTGCATATCCAGTGAAGAAAACGAAAGAAAAGCTTTCTTTTTGCTACTAACAAGCTGAGATTTGTTTAATATATGCTATACAGTCCTAAATTGGTTGAGTCTATTCGGGCAGTGTTTTTCGTAAACAAAATTAATTTCATCTCAGGAACTATGCGAATTTTGGAATTAAATCTATTGCACATATATATAAAGGCATGCCGGATCGAATTATTGAAAAACCTTGGTTTTTTTAGAAAATATTCGAGATAGCAATTAATTAACTGTATTAACTAGCTCTTTTAATCAGTCTGTTGATCTGAATAAACCTGTATCATTTCATCATTTCTGTAGACACTAGTTTTATGATGATGCAATAATATATGAAAAATCACTTTTTAGTTGAGTTGTAGAGGCAGATATAAAAAGGTACCAGGGGTTGAATTCCAAAAATCTTTTATTTGAACTCTTCAATGGATCAAATATGATTTTAAAATCTTCAGAGGATATTTCAGGTTGATCGAAGTTATAGCCATTTTTCGGAAAGTGAGCGCAAAGACAGCGCGTCTGATTAGGGGAATTAAATGGTAACAAAAGAGGACGTTACAACATCGTGGCGAGCTTAAATAGTAATTTAGAAAAGGGGAACTCCCGAATTCGGCAGCCAGTTGAATCCGGACTTCTGAAAGGTATAGTGACAGTTATTCTTATATTAGAATTTAAGGAGAAATAATTAGTTGTATATAAACAGTTAAGAATCATTTTTAAAAATACGAAAATATGAAATCATTGCATATATACATGAGTTATAAGGATGTCCCTTTTTTGTTGAGGACTGTACCTGACATGGATTACCAGGATTTTCGTTTCCATTAATGAACCTCTTAAAACAAAAATAGAGTAGATTAGCCCAATGAAAGATTGTTCTAAGAGATGGAGTAGAGTCATTTCGGAGGATTTTGAATCTTCAACGAAATTCCTGCTGAAACGCAATAATCGATTCACAAAATGCGTTTTCGTTCAGTGGGCTCCATGGCATAAATGAATGTTCTACATTTCAGTAAAGCCAACGCTTCTGAGTCGGACAGAAAGTAGCCAATAGAAAGGCAGAAGGCAGATGCTCTTGGAGACGAATGGAATTTCCGGCGAAGGGGACACAATAGAATGGAATTTACGACAGGAGGAGGGATGGGGAAAAGAGATAAGATATCGGCATGTCGACACTGCCTTCGGTAGGAATAGCCGCCGCCGAAGGTGACCTTGAAGTGATATTGTTTATTTACCAAAAAGAAAACCTTAAGGAAACCGACGGTCGTTAAATGAAGTTCCGGTTAAAAGAGTTTCGGATAATCGAGGTTCGACTTTATATTAACCCAGAATTTTAGATTTGTATTTTTGTAACCTTTTCCATCCCTCTGTCTTCGCCATTATTTGCTAGATAGTTAAGAAATGTCTTCCGATGTGTCTTCCACTTCATGTCCGCTGCACTGTTTAAATAACCTAAAGGTTAAAGTCGCAGAGCATGAAGTGCTGTTCTGTTCTGCATCATCCTGCATGTAATGGGTTAGTGTAGAGGAGATTCAGGCTTGTGTGGATGTAGACTATTTTTCCCCATCGCCCTCTCTCTTGATGTCGACGAAATAATCGTACATGCACTGAAATATCAGAAAAAGTCCATATCCTCTCGGAAGTGACATTAGAGTCCGTCCGACGGGTCCACTGTCTGCTTGACAAGGGGGAAACGACCTGCTGTACAAGGGGGCGGGGAGTAATGATGACACCTCTCAAATTTTCGCCAGATCTTTATTTATCTTCTAGTTGAATAGTCAGTTGCGTGAACGAGGTACAAACGGCCATTTGTGTAAACTAGGGGCAGAGTATCCCCGACAGAGGGCTCTGGTCCCCGGATCCCCCACTGGCTCCATCCCTGGGTCCTCTCCTTTTATTTTTAGAGTAATCTGCGTTTAAGTAAATAAAAAATTAAATTTAATTCCGAGTTTTAGAAGAAACATTTAAATTAATGAAAATATTCTAAAATTGTAAAACAACTGGTATCCTAAGTATTTTTATTTTCTTGCTCATTGGAAATAGAAATTCTGTGAAGACTATTAACATACATGTTTTAAAATTAAGTGGCATTAGCGCATGTGTTTGACAAACTGCTTTTGTTTTCGAAAGAGGAAAAAGCTATCAGCCTTTTAACTAGCTGTATGTGCTGAAAAAGGAAACAGTTAGTACGATTTTAATTCCTTATAAAAGAATTATAGGAAAATAAGGTATAGCAATCATTGGGAAACTTAGATCTCAAGATCTTGATGAATGTCTTCCAAACCATGCAAATTCGTCCGCTCCATGCCCAAACCGGTTGTCATGCAAATTCGTCCGCTCTATGTCCAAACCGGTTGTCAAAGTGAAAATCCGATGAGAATTGGAGCGGTGTGGTCGAAAGTTTGGATTTTCAACCTCTCTGTATATCCAATCGCATCATTTGGACTGCTGGATCATAAGTGCTGAAATGCGACCTGTTTAGATATATGGAGAAGGGGGGAAGAAGGCTCTCTGACTAGAGGAAATCGGAACAGGAGAGAGTTCTCGTCATAGACTAAGGATAGAGTTAGACTGCTCACGCTGTAGAAAAACCAGCATTCGGAGTGAAGCAAGCATCTGGGTAGAAATTCCACTCGTCACGCGACTAAAGAGGAACTTCTTGGCTTCTTATCGCCAAATTTGGCGAAGCGAGTATGAGGAGTGTTGGAAAACGAGCAGTATTTCTACAAGTAGCGAAACGTTACTATTTTAGTTCATTTAAAAATTAACTCACGAACGGAAGAAATCAAAATAATTGGATTTTATGTGAATTTATTTTTTAGGAATTTCATTTGTTTTAAACCTTACACAATATAATACTTCAACTGACTGTAACAAAAACAAATTATATACTTAAACTTTTTAAATAAAATATCTTTTTTATTTAAAGCAATAACTACTTAATTTCAGGGGCGTATATAAGGAAGCTGAGGTCCTCTCCGAAATAAATTGACTAGTTTCAGATGTTATGGATCATGCTCCTTAAATAGACATATGTATCCCCTCTGAAATAAATCCTTTTATATGCCTTGGCTAAATTATTTAGTAAATGAAATCATCAAAACTTATTTACTTTAATTGAAGTTTTAAAAAATAATTTGGTTTTTCCAAAGAATTTAACGTTATTAATGTTATTTCTTATATTTATTTTTATAATCATAAAATTTTTTTCATCTAAAAAATAGAACAATATAAAGAATTTCAATTTGTAAATGAGAATTTCTTAAACTTGAAAACACGAAATCATAAAACAAACTGTTTTGTTAAATTAGCCAACTTTACACTAATTGTATAATTTAACGATTTATTATAAGCTTATTAATAACCTATATAGACATTTGATAAAATCGCATGAACTCTTTGTTCGTTAATAAATGCCAAAACTTTGTTTTAACTAAATTTTTTAATAAAAATATCCAACTGCTATAAAAGACAATGTAGATAACCCATTTTTTCCAAGAGAAAAACATAGTCATCATTGAAATTTTAAACACTTTGTTCTGTGGATATTGATTAAAGAAGGAATTTTTTTTCTTCAAAAAATTAAGCTGTATTTAATTTTAGTTCAAAAGTAGCAATAAATTTAAATTGAAGGGCCCAATGAAATATTTCAAGAGTTTACTTTGTGAAATACATATTTAGTATGTTCTGTGTTCTTATTTATTATTCAAAAAACAAGACAAAGATGCAGACACTGAACTTTATTTACAATTAAATAATAATACAACACTAGATGTAAATAATGACAGCCATTTCAGATATGGCGATAGTTTAACAAGGGCCCAAATTTAGTTTCATACAAAGTAATAAATGGATAAAAAAGAAAGAATATATGTAAAATTTCTTTTGTCAATAAAATAAAACTAATATCTTTATAAGCACGATCTCATTTTAAATACATGTTGTTTAACACTTATATTTCTACTAATGTTCTCACAACATACAGTCCACTGCTAATTTCTTTTGTTGACACATCACATCTATGGGCAATAATTTATACAGATCTAGTTTTCAAGTTATATTATCAAGTAAATTACAATTATTTAAGCCATAGTTATTTGTGTTGAATATTAATGGCCTTTGAAGATAACTAGTTTCGTACTTTGACTTCTGTTTTTTAATTTTTGCAAGTTTGAAGTGATTGATTTAGCTATATGGTTTAATCTTTTTCGAAAAAATTCATGTAAAATGGATTTCATTAACAAGGCTCTATGGTCATGCAGCACTTCTTTTTCTAAAATATGGTCACTCAAAGAGTGAAATAGACTGCTTTCGACATCTGTTAGAGTGCGGACAATTAAATTTTGAATTATATTTTTTCTTTTCAACCAATTCTGATACTCAAAATACCTTAATTTCCTCTCTCCTTCTTTGCATAATTTTTCAATATCCAAGCCAGGATATACTAAACTTCCCCTATATTTTTGTTCAATAAGCTCAGAGAAAGTAGGATTGCTGACCATTGCTGACACACAAACAGCACATTTCAAACTGTTGGCCAATTTTCGACAAATGAAGCCAGCTATGTAGCTCACCACATCACTGACAGAAAAAGACAAGCTTTTTAGATCTGCAGGCATATCCTCAAAAGCCCTACATGAATCTCCATTTGATTCAGCAAAAGTTTCAACCATTTCATTTATTTTAAAAAGAAATTTATTTTTATATTGTGTAATATCTAAAATAAACGTGTCATCTAATGGTAGACAGTTTCCAGAGGTAGATACCTTAATGTGATTTTGTAACAAAATTCTTTTATAGGATGCTGAAACTGTTTAGCAGTAGGGTTATTGTCACCCCCCCCCCTTTTGCTACGAATCATACTAAATAGCATTTCCAGGTGGTCCTTTGATAATTTATAAGTCATAATAAATTTTAAAGTTGAGCTTTCTATGAGATTGATGTATAACAATTTTAGGCTTTTAATACATACAAGGAATCCTAAAAAACCTGTACGTCGATTACTGTTGAGTATTGAAGGGCTATTTCTAGAAATTTTCAGACTTCTGATGTAACTCTCAGCATCACATAAAAATTTAAAGATGTTTTCATTATTATTTTTGGACAAAGGAGATTTAAAGCCTTTATCAAGCAAATTTTTTGAGTTGAAGATATCGAATAACGAATCGAAAAGATTTACAAAATCAACTGTGGCCTCACAACCTTCAAAGTCTGGATGTTGTAAAGAATTGTTTAAATATAGCAAGGCATCAGCTACACTTTTCGAAAACACCTGTGTAGCCAGCTTAATTTTCATCTTCTCTCTTTGCCACTGAATGTTTCGGGTTTGCAACTTGTTTGCCAAGTGTAGCCCCTTCTTTTTCTGTAATTCATGAAGCTTGATGATAAAATTCCATCTCACCATCCTGTTTTGACCATCAAAAATTGAATCTTTTGGTGCCAAACAGTTACGGACTAATATTACCATATGGCTTGGGTCATAAATAACTACTGTATCTTTTTGAGTTACAGGATGGGGAAAATGGGATTTTATTGCTTCAGCTTCAAATGTACAACCAAGTTCTCTAGCCATAGCAGTGTTAGTGGAAGGTCCATCAAAAGTTAGAGACACTACATCTATTCCCGTGTCATGGATTAACTCTAGAGCTTTTTTAACCATACTGGCTCGCTCTGAGGCATCTAACCCTGCTATCAAAAAATAACCTATAGGCAATTTCCATTTTCCATTAATGCAATTAAGCAAAAACACATATGCCTCTGTAGACTCTGGTAGTTCGTCACTGTCAATCTGCGTTCCGAGATCTACATAACTATTGAGTCTTTTACCATCAAATTCAATTTGGCGGCGAATTGACATTTCATCTATAATTAAAAAACATATTACTTTACTTTCTGCAGCATTTATTTTTAAAGGTTTATTTCTTCACCTTTAAAGCTTCAAATGCAACATTTGAAAATCCAGGATCACCATCCACTGATTGGAACTATCTTCTTAAGGTTGATGGATGAGGCAAATTGAGGGAAAGAGCTTCTCGTACAAACTCGTACGCCTTGCTCGAAAAGAAGTTAAGAGTTAAGGCGAAAGATTTCATTTCTTCTTCATAGCTTCCCTGCGTTTTCTGCAGTTTCTTAAAGAGTTCTGCTGAAGAGTCTGATGTTGGCATAGAAAGCTGAAAGTAAAAAATAAAAAAAAATCTAAATTTTAATAAAAGCCATCTGAAAAAATATTGGCGGAACACTCAAGACCTCTCATTGAAGATAGAAAAAACAAGGATAGTCATTAAATTAAAAAGCATTAAATTTTATCAAATTTAAATATAAATTTATTAGTTTTTTAGATTATAGGAACAATAGTGTGCCACTCCCGCTTATTTGGCCGAATGAGACATAGATGCTAATAAACTTGATAGCTAATTAGAATGAGCTTTGAACTATTTAATAATGCAATATCTTTTAATAATGATATTACTTTGGCAAATTATTAAGAAAGACACCATCTGTCACATTTCAAAGTAAAAAGGTTCAATAAATGGTACTTAAATTTTCAATATAATATTACAAACATACTTCTAAGACTTCTTAAGTGTGATTAGAAATAAATGCCTTCTGCTTCAGGTAATCTATAACTTCTTGAAAAGTTTTCAGCCTCTTTTGCATTCTACGTTCTTTTTGGAGCAATGTCTTAATTATTTTTGACTTTTTATTGAGTTCTTCAGTTGCCACTGTCACTACAAATTTAGCCTTGGTTGGCGACTCCAAAACCTCTTCATTAAAATCGCCAACATATTTTAATCTTTTACATGGTTTGGGAGAAATATCTGAAATAAAGTACAACTAGTTAAAAAAATAACATTCGAGTTATTCATCTGTCAAGCAATTATTTAAAATTATAAATATCTTAAGATTATTATTAATATTAAAGATTAGATTATATTAATATTAAAATTATAACTCTTCTTTTATGGAACAAAACAAAAAATGTAATAGAAAGATAAAAAATATTTGACCCATAAAAAAATGTTTGAACTAAAATTATTTGAAAATTACACTAAAATATATTAAATCATGAAAAGATAATATGCCAACATTAAAGTAAAGTAAAATAATTTGAAGATAATTTAAATTTTCAATGTAATCAAATGATAATTCAAGCATAAAACTTTAAATACCTAACAATGGGAATTAGAGAAATTAATACTCTTCTATTAATTAACACTATTTCTGTTTAATACTCTTCTTTTAGAAGTCTTGATTTGTAGGTGTTGATGGAATTTAAATATAGTTGGTACCGCATCAGACTTTAGCCAGGTACCCCCAAACTTGCCTGTATCAAAACAATCTGTAGTGAAATGCTTTGAACAAATCAAAGAACTATTTGTTGCTTTTTTTTAAATTTTTCCGGCGAATGTTTTTTTCCCAAATATATCTCCTTTCTTGATTTTTTGGAAATCTGAAAAATAATCAGATAAATCTTTAAGACATGTCAATAATACTTTTGTTTTGGAAAATAACACTTGTAATAAAAAAATAAATAAAGAGTAAATAAAAACACTAAATAAATTTTCAAACATCATATACACATAACTTAACGAAAATTAAACAAAAAGAAGTTACTGAGTTCTAAATTTTATTAATAATATAGTTTCTTAATTATATGCATAAAAGAAAATGTTTAAAAAATACCTAGAGATGAATTTTTACTGAAAATGAACTATGCTTATCTTTTTTACGCACTGAAAAACATTCTACGTTTATTTCATGATCATAAAATTTTATCTTCTTTTAAATAACACAAAAAAAACACGAAAATTTCAGAATGTAAACAACTTCGCCAACACATCGCCAAATATCTCAATCTACATGTGTCTGATAAAATTCCACATTTTAAACACTAATAGGCACTTAAAATCTATAGATACTTCTAAAAAAGGATAATAAGCAATTAACTTAAGAAAAGGATTAATTTCATACAGAACAAATTGAATAATATCGTTTTCAATTGAAACAAACGCCACAGCTAAGAGCTAAGACGTATTTTTGTGTAGCTATTTTGCATTAATAAAGCAAAAAAATCATAAAAATTTTACTTACCGATGAAATGAAACAGATCCTCCTTTGATAAATTTTTCTTTACACTCGTATGCACAACAGGATTTAACCATTTTCGATGAATTTTCATGAGAACCTCAGCTGGTCTTTCTTACTCACGCATTGAAATAACAAAGGATTCCCGTACGAAGTGTCTCGGTCGCGTCCACGAGTCACGTGACGAGGTGCTTGCTTCACATTGCAACCCTACACGAGCAGTCTATTCTTATCGTAAGTCTATGGTTCTCGTCTTGAAGGCTGGGGGTGAAGTAAGTGTAGTAGGAGATCGGAGTGGCCGTAGCTGATAGGTTTGCAGCTTGCGTGGAGCGATCCGTGAAAGGCCTATCTAAATGGATGGGCCGAAAATGGATAATAAGAAGCAAGAAAAAGAATAATAAACATGATTAAATTCATAATAGACAATGAAAACATAATGCGACTGGAATAAGTACTAACCTGCCTTTGTGCAATAACTCTAGCTTATCCTACATTCAATACACTGAATATACTAAGTCCTTCCTTTCTCATAAATCTTTAATAGTTAACTTCCTATTCCTTGTATTCCGCAATTAACACGCTATGGCTCCCCATCTCTATTACGTTTCAGAAAACCATTTCATTGATCAAACCATCATTCATTGATGTAAGCTTCTTCATGTTGTTCGTCATCATCAACATTCATCATTTTTCTTTCATTCACACCGTGTTTTTCAAGATATTGTATATATTCCTATATTTTGTTGTCAATTCTATGTGTTAACACCAGCTTTGTAATTTCTTCATTTGTCATTCTTCTCTTACTATAATTTTTTTTGAAACTCAGTAAAGTCCACCTACATCTTTACCAACCCAGATAGGAACAACTTGAGCTCTAGAGGCGGCCGTGTGATGTGGTGCTAAAGTCTCACCACGCCGTTTGCTTGGAGCAGAACGCTCGTAAATGTCCATTTTCAGACCTGAGTGAGGCTGAAAGAACCATTTTCGGAATTATATATATTTCTTTCTTTTCCAACTGCAGAACCACCTGGTGACTGAAACTGTAAACAATATTACGTGACAAAAAAGAAAAAAAAAATCCAATCTCTTTTCCACCTGTTTCGAGCAAACAGCATCCATCTTTCTCCCATCATTCTTTTGCAAATTAATGATTTTAAATTTGATTTCCATTTTTTAATCATGCTGTATATCTCATATAAATAGGTTTTTTTTCCAATACTATCCTTAGAAGATCAATTTCATCTCAAGAACAAATTCAATTTTTTTTAATGAAAAGTTTTTTAAGAAATGTTATAAATGTTTTTTAAGAGTATTTCTGAAAGTTTCATAAAATTTTAATGCATTTATAATTTTTCAGGAGCTTTTAGCAAGATGACTCGTATGTTGATAAAAGCGAAAGCCGAAAGAAAGGACCCAGAAGAAAGTTGTCTCATAAATGCTTTTTCAGAAGCTGTAAGAACTGTCAGAAGCAATGCTTTTTCCCGCGACCGTTTTATTTCCAAATACAATGAATGGTGCCAAAAAATCCAATCAAGTATTACATTTTTAAACCAAAGTTTCCAAAATTTTCCAGATCGAGTTTCACCATCTATCTTTCAACGACTCTTTGTTACAGCATTTGTCGTTGTCTGGATTCTTGAATCTATAAGATGTATAAATACAGACTGCTTTTTCACTGGTGTGTTCTTTTGCTTTCTTCTGGTACTCATGAGTTTTATAACAGCTATCATAGGTCTTCTTTCGACGACACCAAATAAATTTGTAAAATCAATCTTAAACTGGATATCGACCATGAATTTGCTTTCAAAAGAGATCAATCTTAGACTTAGTAGAACTAGAAATGCGTTTCAAATTATTTCTGATCCTGATTTGCTACATACGATTTCAAGAGAAACAAACTGTCTTTCACTTTCGCTATGAAATCACTTTTTACGACTTTCCTTGTTAAACTTCACGTCCTGGTTTAGAATTTCTGGTGCAGCATTTGTTCTCCAGATGTATGTCATTCTAATATTTCTCTATTTTATAGAACTGCGAGAAATTTTGAGAAGTTTTGCATTGCTTGTAATAATCGTCAACGCCATCATACAATACATAAAATTAAGAAAAACACGAAAGGAAATGCATTATCACATTTGTTGTCTCGATTCTGAAACAGAGAAATTTCTCACTTGGTTTCAGAACAGATCTATTTTGGAACTAGTTCTCAAAGAATACGAATCTTTGAGAGAGCCTGTACTTAATATTCTTAAATGTGGAAACTACATCGGCATAATTACATCATCTCAGTCATTCATCTTGTTTGCTGTTACAGTGATAAAAGTGTCAGACAGTCTGCAGGACAGAATTTATTCCAAAAATTTGAAGAATATCCTACAATTCTTACTCTTTAATGATGGAAATGTGTGTATGAAAACAAGAGTGGAGCTAATTTCTGACAAAAAACCTGCTATTTTAGGTGAGGCATCAGCTGAAAGCCAAAATTTAGTGGACGGTGACCAACTTGAAATAGAAAAATCTTCAAATAACAACTTCAAAAGTAGTCCTTCCCAGAGATACGATTGTGTAAATGAGTCTCACCCAAAAACTGATTTACAAGGATTTCCTACAAAAAAAATCGACAAATGGCGTGAAGAACAAATTAATGAAGGAAGAGAAAAGACTTCAAACAAAATATCTAATAGTTTCGTGTTTGGATCCCCAGAAATATCAATGAATGACTCCGAGAAAGAAAATCCCTCAAGTAACAAGTTAGAAAAAAGTCCTTTTCAGTTTGATATTACTGACAAGGAAGCTCATCAAAAAATTGAATTCCAAGGATTTCAGTTTTCCTTAGAAGGTTCAAACAAGCGGTTTGTAGAACAAAAAGTAAAAGGAAAAGAGAAGACTTCAAAGAATGGATCTAATGTTTTCGTATTTGGAGCAACGGAATCGTCAACAAATGACTCCGTAAAAGAAAACACTTCAAAGAATGGATCTAATGTTTTCGTATTTGGAGCAACGGAATCGTCAACAAATGACTCCG
>BGPR01039014.1:0-14464 GCA_013235015.1 Araneus ventricosus | reverse complement strand
TACTTTCTCTTTGTATACTACGTATACGAGAAGGTAAAAGCAATCAACATTTTTTCAATCAATTTTACGAAAATGGGCCTTGGTACGAAGTACAAAATTGTTGAATTATTTTCTACAGATAGTTTTTTACAAACTTGGTAAAATCGAAAGAATAGGGAGGAAAATCTACCACATATTCGAAATTAGTCAGGTTCCCTTTTGTGCTATTCAAAAACAGTTTTGGGCCTTTTCGTACTAAATATAAAGGGAATTTTATAAGCATAAAAATGACACTTTATTCTTTATACAAAATTTAAAAAATTAAATTATATATCTCATTCATGTATACCATACTACTTGGAAAATAAATATCTTGTTTACAGTTTTATAATTATCCATTCAAGTTCAGAATGAAAATAAAAACGTGTAGATAAATCTGAATTATATAAAAAAATTATACTTTACAAATTACAGAAAAAGCACACACATCCAAGATATTGCTATAAAACACATTATATAGTATGTGATGGTGGAATTTGGAAATAATTCAATGCCTGAGACTGCTATTATTTTTGGAAGAACTGTCCTTAAGCTTGTTAATATCGGATATATCAAAGGTTTGTAACACATAATAGTGGATTCTTGTCTCATAGCATTTATTAAAATTCACCTCAGAATTGGTATAAGATTTACCAAAAGCACTGGAATTTAAGCATTTAGATTTGATCACATATTGAATAATGCTTAATAGCAAATCAACAAAACTGTAATGGTTCAAGGAACCAATGCATAAATGCAGTCTCTGAAGTAAGAAATAATATTTTCTTAGAAATAGTTTTGGGTTCTAGGAAGAAATACAAATTTTCAATGATAATTGAAATAATCTCTACACAGTTGAGCTGCAGATAATATCAGACTCTCAATAGGATTAGTATCAGCAGTATACAACGATGTTCTCCGATACAGTGCTTTTAACAGATGGTTATGTCTATCTGTACGTGAAAAACATGTGACATAAACAGATAGAGAATAAGATTGAGAAAGAGCGTAGCAGAGGACTGGTATATACAGTGGCGATTTTTCGCACAGGTGTTAGAGGCGCTCGCCTCGTGCATCTAGGGGGCCTCAAAACCTATTCGATCTATATCGTAATACTAAGCCGAAGATGAATTTTCGACATTGGTTGGGGGGGGGGGCTTCCCGGCATTTTGGCGCTTTTGCCCCCATACTGACAAAATCCGCCAGTGGGTATAGGATGATTGATTCAATGAAGAAATACTTCTGACAAAATTCCCGTGCTCTTTAAGATCAGTAAAAGTTATTAAAATGGTATCATTGGTAAAAATTGTTAATTGACGACAAAATAGTGACACTTCATAGATGTTTTGGCCGTTCTCGGTGAGGAATACAAAAAAGTTTGGGGGCCGTTTCGTATCGTACCGTTCTTTTCGAAAATATAAATCAAATTTAACAAGCTTAAAACTGACCCTTTACTCTTCAAATAAGTTAAATAAAATAAAAAATGTCAAAACATATAGAAAATAAATATTTTATTTACAGTTGAAATATTATTTATTAAAGTTCAGAATGAAGAAAATGGAGCAGATAAATCATAATTTTATAAAAAAAATTACGCCTTACAAATTACAGCATGCACGCATAAGATAATGTAATAAAACACATGATCTGGCAGGTGACGGTAATATTTTGAAATAATCCAAAGCCAGAGACTGCTATTATTACTGAAAGATCAGTCTGCAAAGTTGTTATTAGTGGATCTGGATGTATCAATGGTTTCTAACATATATTAGTGGATTTATTTTCTCAGAGCATGAATGAAAATTTAACTTGCAGTTGGCATGCATTTACCGAAAGCAATTCAATTTAGCTATATAGTTTTAATCAGTTACAGAAGAATGCTTAATAACACATCAGGAAAAAAATTGTGCTTCAAGGAACTAATGCGCAAATACAGTATTCGTATAATATTTTCTGAGAAATATTTTTGTCTTCTTTTATTTTAAGCAAGAAATAAACATCTTCATTGATTATTCAAATAAACGTAAGAGAGTTAAGCTGCAGATATTATCAGTCTCATAATAAGATTATTAAAAGTCTGATAAGATCACACACCCAAACATTAAATTTAGTCTATAACGTTTTCATCTAAACTATATTTTCCCCTGCCTTTAACAAAAAGAAAATATTTTACAATGTAAAAAATAAATTTTTTTTCCACTTTCTTTAATTTTTATTTCCATGTATGTTATTTTTTCAGTTCAGAGTGACCTAAAAATAAATTTCCGGTTAATAATTATTTAATAAAATGATAATTATCTTTCGGAATGAATTTTTTCATTGTAATTTTTATGAATTTAAAAGATATTTTTCTAAATGTTGTAATAATGAAGTTAAAATCTGTTCTAGTCTAAAAAAATTACACTTAAACCTGAAAATTAATTTTTTTAATAAAAATCAAATACATATATAATGAAATAATTGTAAAACTGAAATTTTAGATTTGATCTGAAAGATAAAACAATAAAAATAATGCATCATTTTCATATACCTTAAAACTTGCTCTATTTTTTGACAAAAATTTAATTTTACTCTATTTTTATAAATGAAAAATGAGTAGATGGAGATTATTAATATGAAAGAAGTTTACATTAATATCATAAAACTAGTTGAACGTGGGTGAAATGTGTTGATTCAAGAACACTGTTCAACTATATATAAATAGCAGATTTTCTTAGCTTCCCCTAGGCTTTCAATTTTTTTATGCTTGAATGCGGTATTGGAACAAAATCTATTCTACTTAAACCACAATGTCTATTTTACGTAACCATTCGATATGGATCTTTAAAGCATTGAGGCATTGAAAAAAAATCTTATATCACATAAATTGTATTAAAAGAATAGTACTTGAAACATAATATAGCATCAAACCAGGCTGACATTAAACAAAAAAACAAAAAAACCGACACTGCAATTCTTCCGGAAATATAACCTCAATGCAAATAGCATTAAAATTCCCCGCACCACAGGGGAGAGTGGGGTTTCGGATCCTGTGCCATCTCCAATTTGCGGTAAATACATCCTTATCAGTCTTCATTGTGTTGACCTGTGCTCTCCCCGGATAATCAATCAAGATGTCAAACCAAGAAAGGGGGGTAAGAAATTCGGAAAAGTACGTGTGTTACACTTTAGAGACAGTTCACAATGAACGTAAAATTCAGTGCAAACCGATTTCGGGGTGTTTTCGACCACACGTTGAAATGCGTGTTTAACGATTTTGGGGTTGTCCAAGGTCAACGTAGAAATACGTGTGAAACACTCAGAGGGTTAAGGACAATAAGTTCATCTTCATAAAATACAACAGCAAAAAAGAAACATTATCAAAATTGCTTTATTTATTATTAACTAGGTGGCCTTCTCCACCCCAAATAATTGCCCTATCCTCCCACAAAATTTTAACACCTAAAGAAATCTTGAACCGCGATTTCAAAATGCTTTACATTATGAGAGAATTTGGAAATTCTACAGTCTATCCGCATTTGAAGTTTCATTAACTATTTAAAAGGATTTCGACAAATACTGCCTGCATTCAATGCAAAATATTACTATATTTTACTTTGTCACTAGCTAATTTGTTCTGTCTAAAATCACAGTAAAACAGCTTTTGAGTAATAGATTACTAAGAAATTAGAAGTAAAACTTTTTTTATAATTCTATCAAAATATTCCATGAATTTGAAATTTCTAAAATAAATTTCCTCAATCATTTAAACCTACTCTCTTGCTATTAATTGAGCAAATGGCCAATGAGTGGATAATCCATATGAGAAATGACAAAGAACTGAAAATTTTTGCACAACAAAGATAAAATTTAATTTTGGTCGGTTAAAATTATGCAAGCAGCTAAAATTTGGAAAATAAAGGAAAATGGATTTTATAGGCAATTCATCAAATCACATCCCAACACTTGATTTTTATTTAAATACCCTTACTGACATCATATAATTTTCAATTTAATCTGGGTTGGCAATTTTAACAAAAATCTAGTACAAAAATGGCTTATATAATACTGATATAAAATTTCTGTGGATGATTCTGAAGTTGATCAAATTTATACTCACAAATTTTGACTAATAATGCTAAGATGACTTTGACAATTAAGCATTAAAAATACTGAAATGAAGCATTCTGTTACTGAATCAGAATTATACCTATTTTACATTCATAACAGCACAGCAAGTGGATGCAATCAAAACCACATATCACATCTTACAGATGTATATTAACTTTCATGGAAATAATTAGAGATTTTTTCATCAAATGAAAAGGGATTCCTAGCAGACATTTAACTTCTGAAAGTTGTTAAATGTAATTAAACATATCTATAATTCCCAGCTATTTTAATATAAGGGAATTGTAATAAAATTTGAATTATTATGTCAGATAGAAAGCTATACAATATTGTGATAAAAATTCACTTCAGCAAAACCAATAAACACTAGTTGAACTTGTATATTGATTACATTCGAGGAAAAAATTTTAAAAAAAATCAAGATCCATGCAAAAAAATATTTGGATGAAGTTCTTTAAACATAACTTACCAACTAATATTTACTTCGAACTTTCCCAGTGCTGTAAATAAACTTATGTGCAATGCAAATGCATCATTTAAACAACATAACATATAAAAGTTTTCAAAATTTTCAGTGCACTTGTATCATGACAAAGATAAACTTAAAAAGCAGATGAAAAATATTTGGAATAAACTTCTTAATTTACCAAAACTCGAATACTCCTAATGACTTTTGAAATACAGCTATTGTATTCACATAAGACCCTCAAGCTACCTAAATTAAAATAAGTTCAAGATCAAAATCTGCTTTTTATAATAGATTTATTTAATTTAATCTATAATTTCAACTCTAAGAGGTTGGGGCACATTGATGATCACACCACAAAATTTAAAAAACATATTTTCACTACATTGAAAAAAAAAAATCGAGTTTATAAAATATATCAGTGCAAAAAACATTGTAACTCAAAAAAAAATCAGAAGAACTATATCTTAACTTTTTCCAATGGTCACATCACAACATTACCTCACAGAACACCTAAAGGATGCTCCACTATTCAAATTTCCTAACAGAAGAATTAATACCTAATTATAAGAATTAGAAACACTGAAAGCCTTTAAATGAAATTTGAAATAACAGAGAAACATTTATTGATCAACAATTCTTCTTCAAATTCTACGAGGGGACTCTGAAATGGTCTCACCACAGCCTAAAAGCAAAACTAGGGGTAAGCTATTTATTTTATCATTTTGAAGTTAATCAATCTGTGCATTAATTTGAAAAGCAGTGTTAAAAAAACAAGCTTACATAATATGTATCACAATACCAACTCAACAATATGGATGAAGGGCATTTCTATAAATTAAAAAAAAAAAATCAGTTACATTTATTTCTATCCAAAACATATCAGTATACCATCTTCTGACCTTTTGCATTAGATGCTCAAGTACCCACAAGGAAATCCAGGTTTTAACTATTTACTTCAATACATTTATTTCATTTTTTTTTCTAAACATCTGGCACAATTTTGATCACACCATTACCTCAACAGTATAGCTGAAGGTCCATATCTTATATTAAAACATTTTCCCTGCTTATATTTATTTCTACTTCATACATATCAGTTCATCTTTACGAATTGGTCACACAACTACCTACAAGAAAATCTAGGGGCCAGAAAAGCTATTTATTATCTCATTAAGTGCTTTATTTTGAGACGTAATGCCAAGAAAGGGATCACATAATGTAGGTCACACCACTACCCAACATTATGGTTAAAGGGCATTTCTTTAACTTAAAAAGCAAAACCACAATTTTATTCATTTCTATTTGAGACATATAAATAAGGTTACACCACTACCTACAAGAACAGCTAGGGGTTAGCTGCTATTGATTTTAATATCTCAATGTTTTAGTTTTAAATGCAATAAAAAAGGAGACTTTTCAAAATGTTGGCCTTGCCTTCATACGTCAGTTTAGCTCTGTGGCATTAAATAAAAATCTCAATTATTTTTTTATCTGAGATATGAATAACAACTGCTAATAATTTGACATTGGTCACATCACTACCTACAAGAAAGAATAGGGGGCAACAATTTATCATTATCTCAATTAAACTAAGAACTGAATTAATTTCAAACTCAATGCAAAACAAATGGCTCACATAATGTGGTCACACCACTACCTAGACTGGCTGAAAGGTGTTTCTTTGAATTAAAAAAAATCAATTATATTTATTTCGGAGACATGTAAGTAAAAAAGCAATGGATATATTTACACAAGTTCTTAAGTATCTTCAAGAAACGTTAGGGGTAAACTACTGTATTATATGAGTATTACAATTTAAAGAAACTGCTTTGTTTCCGAATGCAATGAAATAATGTCTCACCTAGTTTTGGTCACACCACTACCTCAACACCGCAGCTGAAGGCCATCAAAAAATATTTTTTCACTTATATTTGTTTTTATCACAGATATACCAATGAAACTATTGTTCATCTTTTTGGGTTGGTCACGCCACTACCTGTAAGAAAAACTGGGGTAAAATATTTTATTATTTTCACATAAATCAGTAAGTGTTTTATTTTGAAATGCAATGCAAAAAAGGGCGACTCGCAAAATGTGGATCACACCACTACCTCAACTCTATTGGCTTACGGGCATTTTTTTAGTTAAAAAATTTTCAACTCCATTAATTTCTCCGAGAGATTTAAGTAAAAGTACGGTAAAAGTAAGCAAAACAGAAACTGATTGCATAGGTCACTCTCATACCTACAAGAAAAGCAATCAGTAAATTATTTATCTTATCTCAAAATAAATCAAAACATGTTCTGTTTTCAGACGCACTGAAAAAGAGACTCTCATACTTTTGGTCATACCACCACCCAACAGTACATTACAGGGATTTATTTACACCTAAATATTGGTAAAACTATTGCTCATATTTTCGCACAGGCCACACCATAAGGAAAAAAAAGTTTACGGGTCAATCATTTCCTTTATTATCTTGATGTAAGTCAAAATCTGACTTATTTGCAATGCAATGATATAAAAATTTGTATACTTTTGGCCACACCACTACCTCACAGTTCAGCTTAAGAGCATTTCTTTACAGTAAATAAATTTTAACTATTCTTATCTGAGATACAAGTAAAACAACTGTTCATTATTTTGCACTGGTCAAACCCCTGCCTACAAGAAAACATGGGGATAACGATTTATTATTTCAATTTAAATCAAAAATTGCTTTATAATCAAACGCAAATGCATCCAAATGTTTTGCACCACTACCTCAACACTAGCTGAAGGGCATTTCTCTAAATTAAAAATAAATTCAATTATTCTCTCCGAGACATTTAAAACCAATCAGTGCTTTATTTTTAAAGCAATGAAAATGAAGACATCACTACAATAATATTTATTACTATACGATACATATTGGTGAAACGAATGTTCTGTCTATACAAGTCACGCCACTACTTACAGAAAAAACGAACAGGGAGTCAATGATTTGATGTTATTTCAATTAAATCAAAAAGTTATTTATTCTCAAATGCAATGCAAAACAAAGAGCTAAAAATTGTGAATCGCACCACAACCTCGACAATACAGCTGAAGGGCATTTCTTTCAATTAAAATAAAAACAAAATCAGTAAACATAAGTCAGTAAAACCGCAACTGATATTTTTGCTTAAGTAGCCTTGCACCTACAAGAAAATCTAGGAGCAAATTATTTGCCTTATCTCATTTTAAATTAAAATGTGCTTTGTGGTCACACTACTACCTCAACAGTACAGGTGAAGGGAATTTCTACATATTAGAAAAAAAAATTCTTACATTTACTCAAACCTTAGTAACACTGTTGCTCATTTTTTTTAACACAGGTACAAAAGGCTATTATAGGTCAACTTTTTCTTAAATTATCTTGATGTAAATCAATATGTTGTTTATTTTCAATGCATTAAAGTAAAGATTTATATATTTTTGATCACACCACTAACTGAACAGTAGAGGTGAAGGGCATTTTTTAATTAATAACAAACTCAGTTAAATTTATTTCTGTCCGAGACATAATAGCAAAACTAGAGTCCATCTTTTTGAACTCGTCACACCACCAACAAAAAAAAAGCGATGGATCAACAATTTAATTTATTACCTAAATATAAATAAATGAACTTGGTTTCCAAATGGAATGAAATAAAGACTTGCTATTTTTGGTGACAACACTGCTCGAAAAGTGTGGGGGAAGGGAATTTCATCACATTACAAAAAAAATTCATAGATATTTACTTATACTGCTATATACTACAATTTATTAGGTTAATTTGTCAGTAAGACTACTCCTAATATTTTTGCAAGGTTCACAACACAAATTAAGAGTGAACTATTTATCTTATTGTATCGACCAACAACATGGAGAGTGATGACTACGGACTAGTGAATGGTTCGACATAGCGTGTCCCTATCGTCGGGGGAGGGGTTGGAAATCTCCAAAGTGAATGCCAGCCTATAAGAGTGGCTGGTGCTTAGCTGGTAGTAGATTTGTTCACAGATCCTCCACTCAAAACCAGACGATGTGCTTCGTGCACGAGGTCAGGGAGGTGTTCTGTATCGACCAACAGTATTATAACAATAGGGAGGAAGAGAATTTATTTCAATTTTAAAAAATTCATTACTACATTTATTTATGCCTCAAAAATATTAACACTACTGCTCATGTACTTTTGACTCGTCACACCTACAAGAAAAAACTAGAGGTAAATTAATAATTTTAATACTTTAATAATTGTAAATCAATAAGTGCTTTATTTTGAAATGTAATATACAAAAAAAAAGTTAACATAACATGGGTAACACCACTACAACACTGCAGCTGAAAGATATTTCATCTGTAAAAATTGGTTCAATTACCTTTATTTCTATCTCAGATGTTTCAGTAAAACAGCTTCAGATCTTTTTGAATTAGTTACACGACCACCTACAAGAAAGGATAGGGGTCCACTTTGCATCTAAATACCTCAATTTAAATGGAAAAAAGTATCTTATAGTCAAATATAATGAATTCAAAACTTGCAGAATGTTGATGGAAGCACAATCTAAAACAATGAGGGAGGGCATTTACATTAAATAAAATTTTTCTATCCACTTATTTGTGTCTTAAATATATAAGTAACACTCTATTTCTCCTTTTTGAGTTGATCACACCACTACCTACAAGAAAACCTATGGGACAACTATGTATTTAATAATCCTGAGATAAATCAGAAAGTGCCTTATTTTTAAATGCAATGCAATAATAATATAATAAATAATAATGGGTCACACCACTGCCTCAACAATAGGGATAATGGTATTTCTCTAAATTTCATTTTTTAAATAAAAAGCTCAATTGCATTAATTTCTATCCGAGAAATATCAGTAAGACAGTTTCTGAACTAAATACTTACAAAAAAGGATAGGGGTAAACGATTTATTTTATATAAATTGAAATTTTAAAAAAAAATTATTTTCATATGCAATTGAAAAAAGACACGCATATTGTTGGTTAGGCCTCAACTTCAACATCACGAGGGTAGGGCATCTATTTCGTCCGGAAAAACTTTATTATTTATATTTATTTAACCCTTAGAAATATCAACATAACTACACCTCATATTTATGCATTGGTCACACCACTACAGCAAAAGGTCATTTTTTACATTACAATTTTTTTCACATATTTATTTCTAACCTAGATATATCAATAAAGATCAATAAAGCTACCAACTGTTCACATTTTTGCATTGGTCACACCACTATCTACAAGAAAAGCTGAGGTTCAACTATTTATTGTTGTCTCAATTTAAACGAACAAATGCTTTCCTTCAAAAATGCAAAAAAAAAGTCACATATATAATGTTGGTCACACCACTACCTCAACACATAGTTAAAGAGGATTTTTTATACATTGCATTACAAGAAAGGTTAGGAATCGACCACTCATCTTATTATCTAAATTTCAATACACGTTTCATATTCCAATGTAATTGGAAGAAAAAAAAAAGAGAGACTTGTCATCCCGGTCAGAAATGCTGAGGGCTAACTATTTTTTTTATTATCACACTTAAAATGAATCAGTGCTTTATTTTTAAATGCCCTTAAAAGGAAGTCTAATATAATGATGGGCACACCACTACCTCGCAGTACAGCTAAGGGGCATTTTTTACACTAAATAAAAATCCAGATAAACAGGGGTTTGATTATTTATTTTTACTGTCTCAATTTGAATCAATCTCCAGTTATTATCATTTTTTTTCTATGGGGAATGGAATAAAATGAAGACACTCATAATGTAGGTCACAAAATTATTTCACACTACAATTGAAAGGTATCTCTTTAATTTTTTTTAAAAGCAGTATTTATTTATACCTGAGAAATACCAGCAACACCTCATCTTTTTGCTCTTGTCATATCAACCAGAAAAAAAACTACAGAAAAATCAATAAACTTAATCCTCTGAATTAAAGTCCCAATGTTTGTATCAAATTTTAAAAATATAACAAGAAAATTATTTTGTTGGTCACACCATTATTTCACAATATGGTTAAAAGCTATTTCTTTACTTAAAAATATTCAAAATTATACGAAAATGGATACGAGAAATGTCACAGGTCTGGACAAGATTTGAAACAAACAAAAATACCACTGCATTTTTTTTAAAGTTGGCCACATCAATATGCAGCAGATTAATAAATTATCCCAATTTTAATTAATCAAAACTTTTCATTAAATTCAAAGCGAAAGATCTTTTATATGGTCTCAGAACTGCTAAAGAGATTTTCAGTATAGAAGAAGTAAAATATATGAATATTAAAATGATAGAAATGACACCGGTTTCACAAAATTGGAAATAAGTTGGTTACACCATTAGTAACATAGAATATCTTAGTAATTGCTCTAACTTTAACCAATCCATCTCTTATCTGCAATGGTCACACCTTTCACTTTAAGAGATGCAATGGTCACTTGTATAATTATGGAAGAGATTTAATGGGCACTATTGCAAATTATTTATATTTACAACTTTCAAACTCTTCACATTATGACAAACACTACTCTTTACATACTTTGTTTAAACTGAAAAACAACAGTAATTAAACTTGTTAATGGCAAAGTGGAGAGGGGAAGAGACTGTAGGAGTTTAATAAAGACAACTTTAAAGCATCAATTTTTCCAGCTTCAGAAGACAATGCTTCTCGCTAAGATAGTTTGAATTAGAAAACTTAAGAGGAACTTAATTGAATCACAACTGCTCTGAAATTTTGAACTATTTATGAAATAGAATAAGGAAATTTTTTTACCGTTCAATTAAGAGAACGCATTTCATTAGATCAACTTTGATTTGCAAACTCATTTATACTTGAAAGACTGCCATTGCTGAAAAGAATCTGTAAATGCATTATATTCATATAGTATGATTAACTCTACAACAGGAAGTTCGATTTACAAAATCATTAATTTCGTTAGAACACACACGAAGAGTACATTAAACAAAATTTTGAACACTCGTTTTTAAATTATAAAAAATCAACGAAGTTGCGTAAACTAGCAATTGACTAACATCTACCACTACAATTAAAATATCAAATTTTTGTTAAATAGTAAAAGTGTAATATTGCAATGAAAATGTTTTATACGAACCCATCATTGCAAGTCCTGGTAATGGTCCTAACACAGAAACGCCTTTACAGTAAAGGTCAATTCAGTGAGGATTCTCACCGGGTAACTCGCTTTATCAAATAAATCAATAGCGGTGGGATTGGAGAACGGCAAGGAAATTAACACCAATCTTAAAAGATACTCGAACTGGAAAAACCACCTTCAGACTCATGGCATAGTTGGAATAGCGAGGGGACCCTTTATTACAGAATCATTTCTAGACAAAGAATGGGGTCGAAAAGAATTTTTATTTTATAAAATAATAGCTGAAAAGTAAATTCAGTACGACAAGAACAGGAATAGAAAACGCTTTAGACTGACTCTTGATAACTGTTTAGATGGAGATTATCAATAACGCATGCATTTTTCCTTTCTGGAACTATACAGTGAAATCATTCCTATACTCTATTTATAAGAGTTGTATTAGTAAGGATCAAACCTACGTCATCTCGTATATGTTTATGATTAGATCATTAAAATTTGCAGATTTCAATCATGTGTAGATACATACGTTTTGACCAACATGAAGTTTAAATACTTTGATTAACAAATATGTTGACTAATGACAAAACTTTCATATAAGTAGCGAGTTTTTTTAAGCCAGCTATTGCCATAACATAAAAATTTTTTTGACTCCTAATTTTATTTTACATCATTATTTTGGCAGTCATTGTTAAAATATTGCTGCATATAACTATAGTAATTTTCTAAACTGTCTCCTGACAACAGCGACCCTGCCCTTCCACAATATAGGAAATAAATCAATGAAAACGATAACTTTCAAATAACACCAGATTCAAAACATAAATAATCAGAAATTTACTATCCTTCTTAGCAAACTTGCAATTTTTAAATAATTTCTTCGATAGCTCGAAAAAGGAAAGAATTTATCTCATATTTTTCTTAAATATAGTTAGTATGCATGAAAACAGAATGAATGAACAAACCCAATTAAAACATATCATTCAACTTGTTAAAGAATCAAAAACACACATTAAAAACAACCAACCTTCAAATTATGGACACAATGTCATCATATTTTTAGAGAGCATTCACTTACCAAGACATTTTACGGCGGGAGCGATATAACTGCCTTCTTATTTTACGTCACCCAACATGCCCAGAAGTATGCTACATTCAATATTGTATTTAGCTTCTAAGTCTTAATTTCAAGTGTTCCTCTGACAGAAAGCTAAAACCTCCAGGAAAAACTTTCTACTTGGAAGAGAAAATGTTATCTTTTAATTTACCATCAAAACATAATACAACATTGCAAAATAAAAATAAAAAATTAGATACTCTTTCAATGCTAAAAAATAATATTTCTGACACAGGAGTCCAATGTAAGATCACAAAAAAACTCTTAAAGTATTAAAACAGCAATTATTACTTTTATATCATCTGCAAAGAAAATCTTTCCAATCAAATCATGCCAAACATACAATAATAAAATGAACTAAGTATCTAATTCTCATATTCTAGATAAACAGAACATTATAAAATATAGTACTCGGTCACTCTACTTACAGCAAACCGTAAAACATACTACCTTCAAACCAACTTAAAGGATATTTCACTACTTCCAAATATTTAAAGGATTTCACACACATACACACTGTACCTATCAACACAACTCAAGGGTAATTCATTATTTCTAAATATTTATCACGATTACAATTTAATTGATACTACCAATGAATAATTCAATATTAAATCCAGTCGACGGTATCTTTTGCAAATCACACTGACATCTCACATTATTCCTTTTGAAATCAATTCATCACACTGCAATGCATTCACATGTTTCTTGAATAATTCATTCAATTATTGGTCACAACACTACGTCTCAAAGAAAGCTGATGTTAAATGCTTTTTTTTTTCAATCAAAACTTTTCCTCAATTTTATATTACGTATTTCTACAGTTCATTCAATACCACCTCTATTAACTCAAATTCAAGAATTTAAAGCTCAATCACTCACTAATTAAGAAAAATACAACTAGTTTATTGCTTTGCTTTCAAAATGGCTTGCGATTCTCCTCAGTCTGTAACAATTCTGTAACATGGCATTTCTACAACGATTTAAATTTCGGGTCAAACAACAACATAAAATACATTTCGAGGTATTTCATTACCTAAATCCGAGAATATTTTTGCAAAAAATTCTGCGCCGATTCTCACCTATCTCAAATTAGCGACTTCTTATGAAAGACTTAGGATTCAAACCTTTTTATTACTTCTTTGGAATATTCGAAAAATATTAAAATCGGTCACACCACTACCGTAATGAAAAGCTAAAGGGCACCTATCTACTTTCATGTAATTAACTAAATAGCTGGGTCACACAACTTTCTAAAAATTCAGCTGAAGGGCATTTTAATACTGATATCTATAAAGTTTTTATCGAAAATACGTTCTACCAAAAATTGCAATTCTTTTAAAACTCCACCACAACACGAACAATTTCAGCAAGATGCTTATTACAGGGGAGGCAACCTTTCCCTTTAATATCTAGAATTCGAAAAAATCATAATTTTAACTCCGAAAAAAATATTAAGACCGTTTCATTTATTATTCAATTCATTTCAGGTTTCTCAAAATTAAACTAAAGGGTTTCTGCAATAAAAAATTCATACACTTGGTCACACCACTACTTATCAATACAGCTGAAGGGCTACACCTAATTTGAAAAAAATT
>BGPR01039013.1:0-14465 GCA_013235015.1 Araneus ventricosus | reverse complement strand
CATAAAATTCCTGAAACAATTTACGATTTGAATAATGCGCGTTTTAACATGTAACAACTATACATATTTTAAGACGCTAATGTACAGAATCTCAAGAATGAAGATGTTTCCTTGCTAAATGTATGTGTGTAGTTCCTTAAATTTTATTGCTAATTTATTTTCTTTCTGAATTAAAAAATCGCTAATAAAAGAAACTTTTTTACAGGGAAGTTGGGACGGGAATAAATAGCGCATTCAAATTAAGTACAACAGAGAACAAGTTAAAATGTTCATTTATTAAGTGTTATTCAGTTGGCTATAATAAATGTCAGTAACCGCATAATTAAAACATATGGGGGTCTATTCTGGTACCCCCGGTTGGGTTGGGAGACGTCACTTTTCCCGTTGTTACCGTGCGGAAAAAGTAACGTCTCTGAACCCAACCGGAGGTACCAGAATAGACCCGTAAATCAGAACCAACCAACCAGTGAATCAATAAAACGATTAGATAAGCTTAGAACTAACCGTTGGAGCTTATCAACAACAACTCAACTTAAATAACCACCTGATTGAAGTGAAGTAAACTCGGTTTTCAAGGCATAAAATTGCGTAGAAATATCCTTTAGTAGAAAGCTATAGATACGGTGCTCTGGTACAGAGTCGGACATATCTTCGAAACTGGGACAAGAAGCAAGTGCCGACGGAAAACATGGACGACAAAGCCGAAGCTTTTGCCGAGTGTTTGTTGGGTGATATATTTGGGTGTTTCGTTGAAGCTGCGAACTTGAATATCAAATTTTCAACTGAGCAAGCGGAAGAAAGGTTTGTGCCAGACGAATTTTACTGTGAGATTATAGTGTTCAGCAAATTCTTCGTAGATAAACTGATGCCCGATATATCCCAGATGCCAGTCTTGCTGTGCTACTCCGAAGCCTTCTTCAGGCGGTTCACCAATTCCGTGTGTTTGAAACTCATCAACAACGACGATCCGGAGGTGGGTTTTTTGAAGGTGATGGCCTTCTTGATGCTGATCACGTCCATGTCGTTCGTGAACGGTTGTTACCGATCGATCGATGACATTCCCGCCATCCTGCACAAGCTGCTGAAGGAGCATATAAAAACTAAGTTTTATGAAGAAGACGGGTTTGATGCAATCTCGTCGCAGTGTACACAGTTGCAGGAAGACGAGAAGTGGTATGACTCGACTGTGGAGGAGATGCGAAGCTATATGAATGATTCGCTCAAGGCTGAATTGGCAGCAACCGAAACTTCCCACAATCCCTTTCAGCCCGATAGAACCAAAATTAAGATATTAGACGTAAGGTCGCAGGCGAAGCATTTAACTTCGGACGATACACTTTGTCCATATTGTTGTACGAAATGTATTTATTTCCTTCAAGCTTTCTGGAAACCGAAGATTGTGTACAAACCCGAGTGTCAGCAAATGTAATAAGCCTTTGCAAAAGAATGACTTGTCTTCCTTAAGGCGTTCTGGAAACCGAAGATTGTGTATAAACAAGAGTATCGGCAAATGTATTAAGCCTTTGCAAAAGATTGAATTGCCGTCGATTTTATATTTAGGAAGTTCGTTTAAATACCATTGTTTTCAAGTTTTCATTTGACGATTCTTGTGTAAAGGCCTTTGTTATCAAATTTATTTTTAGCTGTTTAGACAACTTTTTAAAGTAACTGTATGTTCTTATAGTACCATTTTGATTAGTTTTTCATCTAATATCTTTATTCCTTAGTGTTGTCTAAAAGTTTAACAATTTTAATAAAGATTTTTTGTGTTACCATGTTTGTTTCTGACTAAACTTCTTGCATATTTTTGCAAACCTTTTTGTGCAGAGTAAATATACTGGTTGGCGACTCGACAGAATGGAAGGAATCCTCATATTCCCAATTGAGAAACGTTTCCTATACTGTGAGCATAATGGGAGTTGTCTCCAATAGACAAAATCGCAAATTAAATTTCCATCGCTAGTTTAATGTAGACTGCTGTATCACGCGAGTTCTTATGACGTTATTGTTTTATATCCGCATTTCTCGTACTTCTAGCAAAATAATTAACAGCAATTCTCCCTCAAGGGTTTGTCCCTCGAAGAATTAATGGCAGGTCGACTTTGAAAGTGTTGTGGGAAAAAGCGTAATTTACTCTGCTCTTGTTTTGCGAGGTACCTTGTAACGTGAACACACGCAATCAGTGACTCACAACATGGCCATATTTAGCAATTGGGCCATAATACTGTGGGCCACCAGCCGCAGTTGAGTACCTGTAGATGGCGCTGCCATCGCCAGTGACGTCAGAGAATCAAGCTGCCGAGAACAGTAGGAGACGACGAGGCGGTACGAGACGTGGGTTTTTTTTTCTGATTAAGACTTTTCTGACAAAGACTAAGACGACGATGGGCCATCCAAAAGCCTTTTAATGACGAACTGCTTCAACTGTATATATCTTTAAAAGTAAATAATGCTTCTTAAAGAATGTAATATTAATTCTGCATAATTAAAGTTAACGAGTTCTTTTTGAGGAATCCAACACTAAGCCTGCCTGACGACCGCCTACAATACTCGTTAGGAGAAAATGGGGAGACTCGACTCTAGAGTATTTTCTCATATTACGGACAATTGGTAATTTGCGTGTGCTACTCTTATTTAACCTTTGGCTATTTGAATAGAATTTCCATCCTAATCTGAAAAGCTCTTATAATGCTGTGTAGGTGCATGCGCTTCCGAAGTATGAAGATTGTGTGATAATATATCAATCTTCAAAAACCTATCGTCTAATTGGTCAAAATAATAATAAATCAAATAATAATCATCAAATGGCCTGAATGAAATGTCGAGCAAAAACGGCTTGGCAAGGAACGTGTTAAATTTGACGAAACTTTCTGTTGATGTAAAACGCTTGGATGGGTTGGCAACATTTGCTTGTAAGTTGTATATCTTTATATACTAGAAATTCACCAGTCATGGTTTGACGGGTGCAAATTGCCTCTTCATTCGAGAGATTCCCCTTCAAATTTGACGTGTTTAAATAGATATATATGCGAGAGAAATGTTTAACATTGATTGAAAATAAATAAAAATAAACATGTTTTTTGACAGGAAATATTTTTTAATTTACATATTATTTAAATATTTCTTTATTCACAAAACCTCTTGGTAAACAACATTCCGTGTGAAGTATTTTTCGTTGTTGAATAATTTTCCTTGTACTTCAGATGTCTTTGTGTAAATTTTAACGTGATTGGGAATCCTAGACCTTGAAAGTGCAACACAGAGCTGTCCATGTGAAAAGACAGGCTCATCGAGGTAAATACCAACATGATCGAAAGTTTGCCCCTGCGATTTGTTGATAGTCATCGTGTAAGCAGGAACTGGCGGCGGTTGAGAACGAATGGTAGATTCACGTCACTGGTGGCTAATTTAATTCTTGGCAAGAAAACAACATCGCCACGATTGCATTCAGATACAATTTGGCGTCCAAACTATATCACGCACATGATATACCACTGACGTAATTTACTACTTTCTATTAAAAACGGAAATTAATTTGAAATATAGGATTAATATAATTTAAAATTTCTCGGGAACTATTTTTCTTAGCGAGATAAATTTTATATCAATCGATAGAAAATTTTATTTCACTATTTTAGAGCTATTAAATTTGAAATTGGAACAATTACTCTTTTAAATTTAAAATGACTGAAATTTAGGTTCTCTAACAATGAAATAATGCTGTTTAACGTCTCGCAGTGGTATGGCCCGAGTTTTATTGTTGGTGACGTCACAGCGTTACCGGAGGATCTGGGCTATTATGTTAGTAATAAAACGCAACTACGAATACCATAATTCAAAACGCAAATACGGAACTTGAAATTTAAGTATGCTTGCTTCTTGGGAAGTAGGTGTCACTAAGAAAGGATTTTCGAAATTTTAATTAGAATTTAAATTACGTTAAAATTTAAAGTAATTTTAAATTTTTCCGACTATGACTTCGGATCCTATTATTTCAAAACATTTTTACATCTTAAAGATAAAAAATAACTTTTCAATGACGCCGATTTTATTTCCAAGCGACCTTTTGTTTTATTTGGAATTAATGCTCCAAAATGTTTTAAAACGCGAATTGAAATAATATTTTCATTGTTGTAAATAAAATTCAAACTATCCATTATTTCAGCAACCTTTTGACCTCTACGCTGCAATTGTTACGGTTGTGATAGTATAAATTGTTTTCTTGGGAACAACTTCCAAAGCAAAATTTTCACTTTGTATCTAATGTATTTTGAATATGACGGTATTCTTTTTCAGTAATATTGTTGAGGTGCTGCATAACAGATAGCTTGATTTCAGGTTTGTTTGTTTTGCGTGTGTGAGGTATACTGAATGATTAATTTTCTTCAAGCATTTCACTTCCTGTTTTCCTGCCATTCTTAAATATGTTATGAAAACGCTTTCAAATTTTTTTTGAAGCACATCTACTAAGGGCAATTTTTACAAACATTTTGGCAGTTTAAGAGCACAGTATAAAGCCGACAAACATGAATTTCCTCTCATGCTACAACCATCAAACTGACACAGAAACCAGAAATTACAGCCTGAGGAATTACAAAGGGCAGAGTAAACTGGGAATTTTGGGCTCTTGTTCACTCCCATACTTCGTGTCTTAGATGGCTCTGAATTTTGTTAGCCTCACTTTTGTAAATTATTTCGACCACACGCCTTACATACTGACCTTCGCGAGAGTTCAAAACATTCGATCGATGAGCGAGCTAGATGAATTGTGTGAAGTTGGCCTGAAACTAAGTTTGTGGGTGCCGTTAGCGGTGATGGTCACAGAATTGCACGTTAGCATTTTAAAATTTTACGTCTTTAAATATTTTATTATCTGTCAATACGATAAAATATTCAAGTTTTTTTTGTTCTGCTTTTCTCGCCGAAATGCACCGGCAATGTTATATTTATTATAAAATACAAATTATTTAAAACGGAAGTGAATTGAGTTGCTCGCCGAAGATAGCTAGTGATATATAAATACTCAGTTTGTTGGCACAAATTCATATTTGTAGTGGTTTGAGCGATCGTGTTCTCAGACAGTTTTTCTGAGTGTATTTTGGCATAATAGATTTTGATATGTTATGATTTGCTTTAGATTCTTTATGTTTATATTCATTGAACCCCAGAAAGATATACACCACAAACGGACCCTATGCATGCGACGTCACATCCTCCGACACGTGACCTGCCGGAGGCACTGGCCTGCCCTTAAACAGCCGACTCAGAACCGCTTTATTTCTCAGTCTCTTGGTACGACTGCTTCAGTTTATTCCTCCACAAATCGTTTCTTCATACCTCGAACCCAAACGGCATATGTCCATTTAGTTGAGTAAGGTTCGGAAGTTGAATGGATTTGAGTGCACAAGTTGCTCGAGAGTATAGAAAATATTAAACAAAACGATCGGCTTATAAGTGACTCAGAAATAGAAGTGCCTGATCAAGCGAAGACTGACCATTTGCTGCCGAATAGTAGATGCCTATGGGGAGTATTTTCGATGCCATTAACATTTCGTTTTAATGGCGAGATGGGTAAAAGTTTTCATCGACGACCGATATCGCACGGCGATGTAAACATTTCTCATTATATTTTAGGTATATGTGTGACGTAAAGTAAAATGAATCTTTCAGTAGCCGTAAAGCCGAAAATAATTTGTTAATAATTTAACAAGATGGAAAGGTTTTGAAAAATTACGACGAAGAAAAACAGCCTGCGCCACCAAAGCAAACGCGAAACCCTACGGTCACAGACGATTTCTGCGAAGGAAAGAGATTGTAAGCCTTTATAGTGGGATTGTTTACTGGCAGAAACGCCGTTTAGAGACGTCATTGAGTATAAGTGTCCATCTTCTTCATATTTTCAAAAACGACCCCACAGCCGGTCAAGCAAATTATTGACCTACTTCAAAAACTGGATTTAAAAAAACCTTTACAATGCAGCAACCTCGTTTTTAAATAAGAAAAGCATCTAAAGAGACTGCAGATTGCAACGCGCCGTTATGGCGCATTAAATCTGTAGCAGTGGGAGATTCCCAACGCAAGTGCCAAAATGGCTACCGTGCAGCAGAAGGCACGCCTCTGGTCTGACGAAAGCAACCAATTGTACAGTTCAATGAATATTCGGTTAGAGACGATATTAGTCTTCCAAGTAGGAATCATTATAAGTCTATCGACCTTCGGTTATTGAGTTGGGTTCCACAACAACGGAACCCAACCCAACTCCTAACCCAACCGGGGTTCCAGAATAATTCCCCTAAGCATTGGTATGAGTAATTTAAAGAGTCTTAAGTCTCCTCACTGGATGCACATTCCCTGTTCCTTTTATTTCATACCAAAGCTCGATGGAGTTCTTACTTGAACTGTGAGGCGTTTCTGCCGCACGGCAGCTACTGGCACTTGCGCTGGGAATCTCCCACTGCTACAGATTTACCGAGGCCATAAATGTATGTTACCTGTCTGCAAATCTTTAGATACTTTATTTAAAAAAACGAAGTTACATTATAAGGTTTTTTTAATCAATTTGAAATGGATCCAATAATTTATGACTGGGTTGTATTTAAGTCCCGTTTTGAGGCAACACGGCCAGTGAGAAGAGATTTCAACCTATGCATGTGACGTCACATCCTCCGAACGTGACCCGTCGGCGTACAAAGCATAAACTAAATCCCACTCTTATAGGAGCCTGCAATGTCTTTTACCACTCCAAGTTGATCATTATGCCCGCTAGGGTCTCGTGTTTACTTTGATTGGCGCGAACTGAGTTTTTCTTCATCGTGTTTTCAAAACCTTCCATCTGCCCATAATTAACAATTAATAACAAACATTTTCAACTTAAGACACTCAAGAAGGAATTCATAATTCCTACCTTTACGTCACACGCATACACACAAAAAAACCTGCTAAGTAGAAATGTTTACATCCTTATAAATAGATTGGTAAATTTCTCGGTCGTCGTCGAAATAGAAAAACTTTACGAAGCATCTTTCCATTAAAGCGAAGATCGCTAAATATTGGCATCGATCGAAAACACTCCCCATAGGCGTCTATAGTGGGATTGGTTTTTATGCCGGCAGCCAGTGGTCAGTCTTAAACAGCTGACTCAGAATTGCTTTTTTTCTGAGTCACTTATAGGCCGATCGTTTTGTTTATCCCGCCACAGCTGTTTTTCTATACTCTCGAACCCAAACGGTGCATATGGTCCATCAACTTCCAGGCCCTACTTTCATCTAAATTTTATGGTCTATATTATTCTGGGGTTCAATGAATTATAAACATAGAATCTAAAGCAAATCGTCGCTTTTATATCAAAATCTAGTATGCCAATAACATCACTCAGCAAAACATGCGAAATTTTGATCAACTCAAACCACTACGAATATGAAATTTTGTGCCAACAAAGAACAATTATATATATATATCACTATCTGGCTTCGGCGAACAGCTCGTTCGCCCGTTTAAATTAGTTCGTATTTTATATTAATTATAACATTACCCGTCGTAATTTCAGCCGTGATAACTGATGAAAAATGAACAAAAAACACTGAATATTTTATCGTATTTGACATATAGTAAAATATTTAAAGACGTAAATTTTAAGATGCCAGCGATACAATTCTGTATGATGCATCGCAGCTAACGAAACTTACAAACTGAGTTTCAAATAACTTTCAGTCAATCCATCTATCACTCATCGATCGAATGATTAACGCTGAATATGGTCGCGAGAGCCGAACATGCTGGAGGCCCGTGTGAACCAGTGGGTACAAAAAGTGAGGCAGCAAAAAAAATCATAGAAATCTAAAAGACCTGAAAGTATAGGAGGTAGACAAAATTTAAAAATTAGTTTTCCCGAAAACTTTTGCCCTTTTGTAATTTCTAGTTTCTAATATCCAATTTGTGATGAGTTATAACATAAGGAAATTCATGTTTGGCGGCAGTAATGTATTCTTAAGCGTAACCAAATTTTAATAAATGTTATCTATAATGCAATATGTAAAAATTTGGAAGCGTTTTCATGCCTAATAATTTTAAAATGACCGGAGATTAAATGCTTGAAGAAAGGATGAAAATCATTTCAGTGTACCTCACACACAATAAAAACAAACAAACCTGAAATCGTATCTGTTGCCACGCTTTATAACAATATTACTTTGAAGAAGGTGCGATAAAATATCAGGTTGAATAAAAAGTTTTCCGCCAAAATTTTTTTTCTTTTAAAGTGATAAATACATACAAAAACTGCAAAGCCAATGAAGATGGTAATCTCCGTTAAAATCTACAATCGTCTGCCAACGTTTTGGTAACTTTTCTATCCCTTCTGCGAAGAAATGTAGCGTGCGCGAGTCCAGAAAGAGACGAACCTCATTTATGACCTCCTCATTTGAAATGAAGATTGCGCCATCAAGATGAAGCTTCAAATCTGAAAACAGTTAGAAATCCGAAGGGACCATATCTGGGCTGTATGGTGGATGTTGCATCAAATTCCAGTCCAGCTTGTAGATCGTCCAGCCGCTCATCGTACTAACATGTGGCCGAGCGTGATCTTGATGAAAGAGAACCACCTTCCTTCTGAACTCGTTTCTTCGTTTTTCGCGAATGGCATCATGAACTTTGATTAGAATGTTGCTGTGTATTGCACTGTTGATGGTCTGTCAGCTTTTAAGTAATTCTTTGTAGATAATTCCCCGACAATCCCATCAGATACATAGAAGCACCTTCTTGTTAGGGCCCGTCTTGCAACCGAGCCTGCCGATTCCCCAGGTGCTGACCACTAGGGTGGATCGAAAAGTATAGGGAAAAAAAATTTTTGAAAATATTTTTGGCATGGGGCGGGAAAGTTGTGTCTTGAGTATATTAGTTTACATAATCTTTCTCATTGAAATTCATTTATATCTTCCGGTGCCCCAAGCGCCTCAAAAATAGTTAAAAATTGAATTTTTTATGAAAATTTACAATTTTCATTGTTTTGTTTTGAAATTATTTTTGGCATGGGGGTGGGAAAGTCGTTTCTTAGGTATATTAGTTTGCATATATTTTTTATTGAAATCCATTCATATCTTCCAGTGCCCCAAGTGCTTCAAAAATAGCTAAAAATGTCATTTTTGGGAGGAAATTTATAAAAAAACATTTTCAAAATTTCCTTTAGAGCCGGGAAAGAAAGTTTTGTTTCGGGTATATTAGTTTACGTTTTTGTATTATTATTAAAATTCATTCATATCTTCTGGTGGCCCAAACGTCCCCCAAAAAGTTAAAAGATTGACATTTTTACAAATATCTATTAAAAATTGTGAATTAATGAAAAATATTTGAAAAATTGGCAGATTATTCAAGTATTAAAGTATGAACTTATAAATAATTATCATTTTATAATAATACATGAAGTATAAATTTAATAGTCAAAGCAATAAATCACAAAACTTATAAAAAGTGAACTTACATCATAGATTTTTTAATTCTATTAGTTTGATGATTTACATATTTCTAAAGGATGTAATCCTTTTTGGTATTATAATGCTTGATAAGACTTCTTGATTGTATCCTATTCAATATGAAGCCGTGTCTCTTTTCTCCATACACTTTCCGACGTTTCAGACATTAAGCGAAAACATTTTTCTAGAACTTGGGTATGGCATGGATATTTTGACCATTCCTCCGTTTTTCTAACTTGTACCATTGCCTCAATTTCTTTAAATAGCACATTTATCAAAAGAGGTGGCTCAAAAGTCTTTCAACTTTCAACTCGTTGCCAGTTAATAAGTGCAAAATAATCCTTTGCTTTAAAGTCTATTTTTGGTACTTGAAAAATTCTTATTCTGATTATCCTCTGTTTTCATTTCTAGCACAAATTAGTTTTCGTAGTGACCTTATATTGTCTCTGTTATTTGTGAGCATTGGCAATAGAAAATTTTCAGGATAACAAAAGAAGCTATTTCGTTGAATAAAAGTGGCTACTATATTTCTTAAATTGGGTTCCAAATATCTAGAAAATGAGATAAGTCGCCACATATGCCGCGCTCCTTCTGTTTTGGTGGGTTTTGTCTTGACATGGAACCATACAGGTTGCATATACCTTCATAATATATGTTGCAAGAATAATAAGATTGTCAGATGGTTTTTCTGTGACCACAAACAACTTTAAAATTATACCTGCAATTGTTAGCCACCTTGAGTGAGCAACTGGACAGGCTTTCTTAATGCCAGGTCAGAATAACATTCACCACGTGATATCGCTAGGTAAATATCATATAGATATTACTGATCACTGATGAGAACCATTCTATCGATATTATCTGACATATTCTCCACACTTATTGAAGAAAAAAGGTCTACAGGTTGATTACTTTACCAAATGGTCGACAAAATTCTTTAGGACCAGTAGTTGCACTTTCCAAGAAATTTAGTAGATGACGAAGGGGTAACTCATTTGTTTGAAGCAAACAAATGCATCATTGTAATGGTGTATTGAGGCCAGTTCCATCAAGCGAATACCTCTCTTGTGCCCAGTATTAACATTTGTTCCATCGCATCCAATTACTGTTAGCCCATTTAATTGCATATAATTTGATTTAAAAAATTGAGTATTGCTTCTTTTATGGCTTTAGCTCCTCCTGTTGCAGCAGTAACATGTCCGATATACACAGAGTTAGGTTCGTTCACAAGAGTATAATGCTCCTCTTTCGTGGTCTTTGGGTAGTACTTTTTGTCCTTTTTAATTAACACTTTTGTATTGTCTTTTCTCCCATCGAAATATAATCCTGTTAAAGGAGACCAAGACACTGTTAACTTAGTAGAATCTGCAAGTGCATTTTGAAGCTTTTTACGCTGTCTACCAATTTTATTGCGATCTACCACATGCGAAGTCTCTTCTTCCTCCTTCGTGTATAATTCCATTGTCTTGTAAAACAGCACTGGCAAATGAATCAGTTACTCTATCTGAAATTCCGTATCGATCACATTCCTTTGCTAAGGTAGGGAAATCTAAACGATTTTGTGATTGATATTCCAAGATCATTACATCCGTATCTGTATACGAGGACGAAGACATAATGTTGAGTTGAAGTAGCTACATTGATTGAGCATCAGCATCAGTTTTAACAATTTTTCGTTTTTTCTTTTGTCTCCGATCTGTTTTCTTTTTCTCTTTTCTTTAGTCGTAATTACGTCCACTCCTCCAATAACCATTTTACTTTCTAATCTTTGATCTTTTTTAAACAATCGCTCAGCAAGAGGAATTTGCATGTCTTTTTGGCATTTACATGTATCGAAATTTGTACACTTACAAAATGCGATATCGAACAAACACGATATTTTTTCATTACGATAATTTTTCAATTTTTGTTGGTATTTTTTATCATTCCTTTGTCATCTCCTTTACGTTTCTCCCTGTAAAATCGTTTCTTTAACACATTTTTAATTTTAATTTTTAATTCGAAATTTGCATAAAAATCGTTTTCTTGCAAATATTTAAGTGCCTTGGGGCACCGGAAGATATTAAACAAAGTTGAAAAAATTTTGCATGTATGCTAGAACACATAAAAGACAACTTTTGCACCCTATGCCAATTATTTTATCCACACTTTGAATTTTCGATCCACCCTACTGACCACCCTCCTTTACGGCTTGTATTGTTGTAGTACACCCACTCATCATAGGTAACAATTTTGACCAGAATTCTCTCTTTCTTTGATCTCTGAGCAGAGCCGAACAGGCCGCTTTTCTCTTGAGCTTGTCTTCAGAAGTTAATTCGTGAGGCCCCCAGCGGTTGAACTTAAACGTTAGATTTATGCGTTTCAGAGCGTTAACTATTGTTTTTTGGCAAACGTGAGGCTCTAATGCAATAGTTCGCGTTGAAACATTTCTGTCTTGATCAATGATTTGCTTTTACTGCTCACAATCAACTTCAATAGTGCGGCCAGAACGTGGTCCATCTTCAATGTCGAAATTTCCAGCTTTAAACTTCCGAAATCAAACTTTGACTGTATCATAAGAAACAGTATTGATGCCTAAACATTCACACATTTTTTGGTGGCATTCAGTCGTTTTCAGTTTGTTACGGAACTCATAGTACATAATCGTTCTGATCTGTTGACGTGATAGCTCCATTTTAAACACTTTTTTTGACGCGCAAGAAAAGTTTTAACAAACAAATTACACAGTCGTATAGTTCCAATTTTCAGCTTTCGAATGCAAAAACCCGTTTATGGAAAGGCTAAAAACCACAGAAATGACAGCTGTTGGCGCGGAGATATCTCCCCTTGGCGGAAAACTTTTTACTCAACCTGATATTTCAGAAATGCATTGTATACTAAATTGAAAATTCTGCTTTGGAGTTGATTTCCCAAGAAAACGATTTATACTATCACAACCGTAACAATTGCAAAAGAACGTGAATAAAAGATTTGCTGAAATAATGAGATAGTTTGAATTTTATTTACAACGATAAAAACATTGTTGCAATTAATGTTTTAAAACATTTTGAAGCATTAATTGAACAAAATGTCTCATGGAAGTAAAATCGGTGTCATTGAAAAGCTGATTTTTTAATCTTTAAGATGAAGTAAAAATGGTATTTTTTGGCGATAATAGGATACGAAGTTATATTCCGGAAAACGTTAAGATTTAAAGTAAATTTTTAAATAATTTAAATTCTAATTAAAACTTCGAAAATTCCTTTCTCAGTGAGCACCTACTCCCCAAGAAACAACCGCCCGCCAAATTTCAAGCCCAAGTGGTTTCGGAGATTTCGTGATGAGCGAGTGAGTCATGGTATTCGTGTTTTCTAGTATATAAAGATATACAACTTACAAGCAAATGTTGCTAACCTATCCAAGCGTTTTGCATCAACAGAAAGTTTCGTCAAATTTAACACATTCCGTGCCAAGCCGTTTTTGCTCGACTTTTCATTCAGGCCATTTGATGTTTTGACCAATTAGATGATAGGTTTTTGAAGATTGATGTATTATCACACAATCTTTATACTTAAACGCATGCACCTACACAGCATTACAAGAGCTTTTCAGATTAGGGTGGAAATTCTATTAAATACACCAAATAGCCAAAGGTTAAAAAAGGGTAGCGTTAACAATTTACCAATTGTCCGTAAAATGAGAAAATACTCTAGAGTCGAGTCTCCCCATTTTCTCCTAACGAATATTGTAGGCGTTGTTAGGCAGGCTTAGTGTTGGGTTCCATATAAAAAATTACTCGTTAACTTTAATTATTATATTACGCAGAATTAATATTACATTTTTAAGAAGCATTATTTACAATTAAAAATATGTACATTGAAGCAGTTCCTCATTAAAAGGTTTTGGATGGCCAATCGTCGTCTTTAGTCTTTGCCAGAAAAAAACCCACGTCTCGTACCGCCTCCTCGTCTCCTACTGTTCTTGGCAGCTTTATTCTCTGACGTCACTGGCGATGGCAGCGCCATCTACAGGTACTCGGCTGCGGCTGGTGGCACACAGTGTTATGACCCAATGGACCTTATGCACCCTTTGGGTTCGAGAATATAGAAAAACAGCTGTGGAGGAATAAACAAAACGATCAGCCCATAAGCGACCCGGAAATAAAAGCAGTTCCGAGTCGGCTGTTTAAGACTGACCAATGGCTGCCTCCGGCAGGTCACGTGTCGGAGGATGTGACGTCACATGCATAAGGTCCATTGCTAAATATGTCCATGTTGTGAGTTACTGATTGCGCGAGTTCACTTTACAAGATGTCTCGTAGTACAAGAGCAGAGTAAATTAAGCTTTTTCCCACAACACTTTCAAAGTCGACCTGCTATTAATTCTTCGAGGGACAAACCCTTGAGGGAGAACTGCTGTTAATTATTTTGCTAGAAGTACTAGAGATACGGATTAAAAAAAATCACGTCATAAGAACTCGCGTAATACAGCAGTCTACATTAAACTTGCGATGGAAATTTAATATGAGATTTTGTCTATTGAAGACAGCTCCCATTACGCTCACACTATAGGAAACGTTTTTATTTCAATTGGGAACATGAAGATTCCTTCTACTCTGTTGAGTCGCCAACCAGTATATTTACTTTACCAGTATATTTACTTTACCAGTATATTTACTTTACCAGTATATTTACTTTACCAGTATATTTACTTTACCCAAAAAGGTTTGCAAAAATATGCTAGAAGTTTAGTGAGAAACAAACATGGTAACACAAAAAAATCTTTATTAAAAATTGTTAAACTTTCAGACAACACTAAGGAATAAAGATATCAGATGAAAAATTCTAAGCAAAATGGTACTATAAGAACATGCGCAGTTACTCTACCAGTTGTCTGAACAGCTAAAAATAAATTTGTTAACGAAGTCCTTTACACAGAATCGTCAAATGAAAATTTTAAAACAATGGTATTTAAACGAACTTACTAAATATAAAATAGACGGCAATTCAATATTTTGCA
>BGPR01039012.1:0-14466 GCA_013235015.1 Araneus ventricosus | reverse complement strand
CTTGTGTATAGTTTTATACCTCTTCTTCAAGGTGAAACGACATATGCGATGTCTAGGTCATTTTCAGGCGAGAGATTATCAGAGTGAATAACCCTACTGAGTTCGAAATGGACAAATATCGAGTTTATAAATTTAAAAAGATGTTAAAGATCTCTTTCGGCGGGTATCTTTCCTCTATAGCACAGTACTTGGCACCCTCTTTGTTCTCGGCGGACTTTCTTGGAGCGCTGCATCGCCAGTTTGCTTAGGCTTCTTTCTTGGCAATAATAACAGCATCTCAAGTGCGCCAAATCATGAGTCAAAATATACCAATTTCGCCGAATCGTCGGTTGAAGAGCATATGAGATATTTTGCATGACCTTTAATATAAAGGCAAACGCAATAATAATATACAGAGAAAGCATCAACAATGAAAGCAATTTATTTATCAAAATTCGTCGTTTTGCTAAAATCAAAGAACAATTAGAAGCGTTTAAAAGCTCTGTTCAAATATACAGGGTGTTCCTGAACTCATTGTAACAGCTTTAAGGATGGTAAAATACGCATAAAAGGGAATTTTTTTTGTGTAGCAATTTGGGGTCGGAAAGAAAAAGTGTAGCGGAAAAAAAGAAATACTGAAGAAAGGAAAACAATTATGTAGATAACAGTTACAGCTAAGTGCTCAAATGCGCCACCACCAGCATTGATACAAACTTGGCAGCATCTAGAAAGTAATTGGCGTATCCTTTCGAAGATACCATGTGCTTCATAAAAAGTCTTTGGATTTCTTTAATGAGTTCCTCAGAGGTCATCAAAGACAATTGGAGTCTCATAGATGAGTGCCTTGAGGTGCCTCCGTAGGAAAAATCGATACTTGATATATTGGGGGAACGTGCTGACTAAACGACTGGTCCACCTCGTCCAATCCATCGTGGGTCAAGCGTGGTATTGACGTAATAACGCACATTAAAGTAGAAGTGGGCCGGAGCCCTCTCATGCTAAAACCACCGGTATTTCGAACGGCAACTAAAACATCATCAAGTAATTCTGGTAATACCTCTTCCAGAAAGCATTTAAATGTACCAAACCAATGCTAGTAAGATTTCACACATTGATGTAAATAAAAAGCTTCTATTCAATTTCTCAGCATTTCTCGTTTTTCCGCCTACACTTTTCATTTTCGATTTCACATTTATACACAAAAAATGGTTTTGGTGTATGGTTTCTTTTGTGTATTTTATCTTCCCTATAAATTTGGTCAATGAGTCAGGGATACGCTGCATTAATTTCCTTTTAAATACAGGGTGATTCAAAAAGAAGGAGCAGATTTAAAATGTTTATTTATAATGAACGACAATAAATAGGGACACATTCGATACATCACTGGATAGAGGAAAGTTCAAAGTTTTATTTCATGTATTCGGATAATCACGGTAACAGCGAACATACGCCAACACTGGTTGTTATCTCGATGCAAGACAGTGCTGCATCTCACTTTCACCATGAGGTATAGCAGTATCTGAATGACAGTCTTCATCTCTTGACTCGGGGATGTGTCGTAGAGTAAAGTAAAGTATCGAAATGTCAACTTTCTTGCCCCTTGCGATTTCTATCTACGGGGGGTACATAAAGACAGAGTGTATGTTCTACCTACGCCTGCTACTCAACAAGATCTGCAAGATCGGATTGTTACAGCAGTGAGTTCAATAACGAGGGACCAGTTACTGCGTGTGTGGAAAGAAATAGACTACCAATTCAACGTTTTTCGCATAACAAATGGAGCTTATGATGAATGCCTACAGTAAAACTTTGAGTTTTCCTCTATCCAGTGATGTATCGTATGTGTCTCTATCTATTACCCCATTCATCAGAAATAAATACTCTAAATCTGCTCCCTCTTTTTGAATAACCCTGTATAATAGGATGATACTCATCAAAGATATTAAAACAGTTGAAAGAAAAAATACAACTATAATAGAAAAAAATTAAAACGCAACAAAATTGATGACATATGATTGAAAAATCCAAGAAGAGAAGAATCCATATGGAAAACTTCATCAAAGGCCACTTTCCATTTTGGATTCTAATTAGGAAAAGTTTCTGTCGAGGAAAAAGTGATTTAAGTTCAAATAAACTTTTCCTCTGTGGCCTGAACCTATCCCGGACAATTGGAAACAAAAATAGGATACTCATCAAAATTTCCCTGGTTCTAATTTCGGAGATCTTAGTTTTGCCCATATGTTAACCTGTAGTCTCAAACACGAGATTTCATCGATGGCATAAATAAATATAAAAAAGATAGAAATACTGAATTTGAACAGAAACTGGACAATCTGCAATATAAAACGCTTGTGTGGGAGAAAATTCAGGCCAAATTTGTTAATCACCACTTGGGAACAGCTCACTAGTTTGATTGTTTATATGTTTGAATCAGCGGAAAGTCTGATGAAAGCTTTGAACAAAATCAGTTTAAGTTATACAGTTTCGATTATAAATCGAAATGGTTGAAAACGAGAAGTTAAGGCAAATGAAATTGCTGAAGAATAATTCATAAGTAGATTTAGACAGAGTGAAAGAAATAGAGTTGTTAAGCGTTTTGTGTACAGAGTAAAGTTTCCGAACTACGAGAGCATATTTGTAGGACTCTGTTTTTTCCCCTGGCATATTTCTGTGAAAAAGAAGTAAATTTAAGTGAATGATGTACGAAATGTTGTCACAATTAAGAAATTCACTTATAGTAATTAATGTATTTAAAATTTCTTATTACTAGCAGAAACGCATAACTGTATGGCAAGCGAGCGAAACGAGCTGGCATCACGTAGTAATCCCAAGAGAATCACAACGTGGTTTTGGGGGTTTGGAGAGAAGGGGTGTAACCCCTTAGTTTTTTGGGGAATTCTGTACATTCAAAAAAGCTTTACTTACAAGACTTTACTTACTTGCTTTAAGCTAGTTTTAATTCTAATCGAACATTTTGTAAGTAATTCATGAGAAAGAAATTAGATAACGAACGACAGAATGGCAGAAACTATTAAATGATTTTTCTTTCAGCTTAGTTATCAGAAGTATCCGCTTAGAACAAAATGTCGGCCTTACGGTAAAAGACAAATACTAATATTTCTTCAACAATGCTACATAGGTGAAATATCTTCCAGAACTTAAAACGTCTATCTGATAATGGATCTAGTATGTTCAATAATGTTTTCTTGCTGTGGGCCTGTCAGCATTATGTGCGAGAGACAAGTGTTATTGACAATGGCATTTCTCTAGCGACGATGTGGTCGACTTTAGTGATCTTTCTGCAGTAAATCACGAGATTTAGAGAAGCATGGAATGAAGATATAAATAATATTAGAGCATTTGTTTAACGGGGATTATAAGAACTTAGATTTATAAGTCAAAATAAAAGTTATCGCTTTTAAATGAGAGTCCAACCAAAGGCGAAAGTTCCAGTGGAATAATTTGAATGTGCAGTTAACAACTGAGGTCACAGTGTTACTAAATTTTCAATAATATTTAAGTTTAATAACTAACAGACAAAAGTGCGGTCCTATTTCAACTGGTTCGTTCTGCATTTTGTCTATCTGTAAATTTGTTTTTTACGTTGTCACATCCAAAAGCGTGGATCGATTTTCTTCGAATCTGGCATGAATGCTACTTAAAGTCATTAGAAACGACGTATGTGTAAGGATCTGTGTTTTTCAATAGCGTTTCAAGATGGTGCCTGTTTTACTGGTTCCGTTTGATTAATTACGTTTCAAGATGATGTCAATTTTAATGAGTCTGTTTTAAGATGGCGACCATTTTAAGGATTCTGTTTCGTGTAATGTTTGAATTTTTTAACAATTCTTTCCAAACGGAACTTAATTCTTAATCCTTCCCAAAATATAGGCAATTGCTAATGATGTTTAATTTTAAATTTTGTTGAAACTGATAAAAGGAGACATTTAATCATAAGTTTGTGATAAAAGAAGATATTTTTAAAGAAAAGCAGAGATGATGAGAAGATCTTTTTTCTTGGACGCGAAGTCTAATGTCACAGAATTACTATTAATAAATTTAACTAGCATTCTTTAGCCTCAAACAAATTTTGAAAGCTTATCATAACACATTTCTTTAACATGTTCTAGGTAAACATAATCACTCACTATGTTTTCTAGCAAATATGCCTAACTAATCCACACTGACAAACTTCATTCTCCAGTTAACTCTGGATATGTTCACTTGGTGTTTCATTATTGAGTGAGAATTATATATTGCATTGAAACGGTAATTATAATGATCGATTGAGACAATGTTTTTAAAAAAATAACGTTTTATTGCAAAAAATTGTAATTGTTAAAACACGAAAAAAATTAATTAATTAGAATCTACGACGCTTTCGATAGCTAATAAGATCCTATATTTGTATTTAATAAATTGAGTAATGAAACTTTGATGCATGTTGTTAATTGTTTATGCCATTGTTATTTAATGAGAGTATGCATTTGCGAGCCATTTTGCAAATAATGTTACAAAGATGTAATGTCCTTTTCCTGCCTCGCTAGTCTTATAGTTTGGGAGGGAGTTTTACAGGGGTAAGCATGGAGTGACGGGCAGAGGCTATTCCGGGACCCCTGACCTTCGCGACCATTTTGGCGACTTTGCTTTATATTTTACGATCTTGGCGACAAATCGATGATTCCAGAAAAATGCGATCCTTTTCTCGCTATCTCTATTAGGAAAGAAAATACGCTTGAATATACGAGAAAACTCCATGTGACGTCACGGCCTGTTGGAGAAAGTATAAAAGGACCGCGTTTGGATCAAAGAGGGTGTGTTGATTCACTCCAATGACTTGGGAGTTTCGTCTGCAGTGCGAGCTAGAAGGCATTGAGCTGACCGCTATTGAAAGTCCTGTCATTGTCGTTTTCAGTGATTTGCTGACTGTTTGCGTTGCTAAATCTCAAAGTGCTGAACTGTTATTGCCTGTGAATTGTTGTCTGTTTACGTTGCTAATCTGTGCAATATCTATTGTTTCCTGTTACCTGTGCTACGTGTTTCCCCGCACATTTGTGAATAAACCTTCATTCTCCATTATCCTGCGTGTTGGACTGTTTACACCATACACCCACAGATAGACTTTTGTAACAATAATTTGTTTTACCATTTGAAAGCTTTAAACCTATTAGGTACATTACTAATGGTGAACAAATTAAATGCAGTTACGTAAATGAATTGTTTGAAGTCATTTTGACTTTTTTCGAAATGACTTTATCTCTTTAGCTGATATGTCAAATAAATTAGTGTTGAAAAATACTTCATGCAAATTAAGAATCTTATAAACCCTTTTATTAATTAGCTGTCTTTATGGAAGAGAAAATCGAAGGAGAGAGACCTGTAGTATCCGAAGACAAGAAAGTATTCGCTGCCTTAGGTTTAATAGATTTCTAGGCACACTGAAATTATTTCAGTACGAAACCTATTTAGTTCCACAGCATCAACTAGACAACACAGGCATGTAATTACGAATTGGTGGGAGATTACCTACATTTGTTTCGTAACATCTCTGTTTACTGTTGGAAAGTTGTCGTTCCATTGAGCTGTGAGGTGAGTTATCTATGTATTTAATACAATTGACAAAACCATGAGACAGTCACCCAGACACAACAACAGGACCGATTCTGATAATTTTTATTTCATATGGAAGTTTACGACGTCTAGATATGTCATCAATGGTCGACTGCCCTCCATAACCCTCCATTTACGAAAGAAATCGAAAAAAATGCTTCCTCACTGCACATTCTTTGTGGGGAAAAACCATGAGAGAGTGCCCCAGCCCCAGTTACAAGACGTATTTCGACAATTTTTATTTCAAATAAAAGCTTATGATCTCTAGATGTATCATCTATGTTTCCTGTCACCTATCACCCTCCAGTTACAAGAGAAATCGAAAAATAAAATTTGGCAGCTCTAAGCCTCTACAATCGCCAATTCGCCAATTTATTTCGCCAAGCTTCAAGCTATGTGCTATTAATATTACGGGTAAAAAGCTTGTTGTCGAAGGCGGCTAGTTATGATTAACTTTTCCGAACTAAGAATATATTGTGTCATTTTAACATAATCATGCGTTATATTTCATTATTTTTAGATGATATTAGATATATTAACGTCCCGTTTTAAAGCAACATGAGGCTACTTTGGGACGGACCTCGTAACTTTGAATCTGGCTTAGATGACGAGGATGGCATCTCTTCTCCAGACTTCCGCACTGCACCAATAGGAGGACATCTGACCCCCTGCGTATGATTTAGCATGCAATAATACCAATACACGGTGGATCTTCAGTGGAATTGGGTTTCGACCATGGAACCCTCCTGCCCCAAAGTCGAGACCTTACCACTAGGCCACCACGGCCTCACATAGTTTTTAAATTTCAGAGTATACATTCTCAAACAAAAATCACAATTGCTATACATGCTAAAGAGCAAACAAAACAGAAGTCAGTATATAAATTGTTAGCGTATTAAAATAATTGCATGATTTGGCTCCCAAAATGAAAATAATTGCTGCCGCTTTTCACACAGCTTAAAAATGCCATTTAATGGAATCGAATTCTACAGATAATTTAATTTGAATAAATGTTATATGAATAAAAAGATGAAGTTGTAGAATTATTCCAAATAATTTGGCATTAGTTGATATAAATTTAATGATTTTATATTTTGTGAAGATAATTACAGTGTTTCAGTAATTTCCGTTAAAGCAATGGCATACATTGCTTTAACGGAAATACAAATTCTTAAATTCTTAAATAAACAATTCTTAAATATAGTATAAATTAAATATAGTTAAATATAATTCATTAGTAAACCAGGAATAAAAAGAAATCGTTTAACAAAGCATCGGAGTCAAAGAAATAAGCATCTTTGTTTTTTTTTGCAATCCACCACCCAAGAGTCTACTTGTTAATCAAAAACAATCCACAGCATTTTTCTGCTCTTGCCCAAAAGGTTTTCTCTCCCTATACTGCACTTCTGTGCGGAAGGGAACAAATTTGGAGAGAAATAAAGAAATTATCATTTTAGTGGCATTTTTTCGGAGTCGACGTGGATGCTTTCTGTTGTGTTGTTTTATCTAATGAGCGAACGGAAGAAGTTCTTGAAAAACAAAATAAATTGTCTGTGCCTTTCTGGCAGACATTATGCCTAGTGGATTGAGCAGAGAAAATCAAATTAGGTAGCTTCCAATTTCTCTGTATAAGAGCATATTGACGAATATATGTACCTTCCCTTATATTTTTACATGATAATGTATTTAATCTGATATTTCATCTGTAAATTATGCAATGGTGATGTATGATGCAAAAGTTATTCAAAACGCTCTAGAGTTCAGAGCATTGGACCTAGATATATTGTTACACATTTGTAGAATCATTTTTCCTGCTATGTTAGTCTTGTGGTTAAAAATGATGTTTTACAGAGATTTGTATTGGATGGAAGCCAATGATTCTCGACCTTGACGACAAATTTGGCGACAAAATGAAGATCCTCGAAAATACTAGAATTATCATCCTACCTGTATTAGGAGCAGAGATAAAGAGAATGTTCTAGATGATTCTATGTCAAATCACATCCTGTTGGAAAGGGTATAAAAACCCGGAGTTGCTGAGACGAGTGAACATCTTTGAACCTCTTTGGAGTTTCGAACACAGTGCGAGCTGGCAAACTGACAGACGACCAGCGGTATTTAAAATGCTGTTACTGTTATTATTAGTGATTTGCTGTCTGTTTGTGTTGCTAATTTGTACAAATGTTGTTTTTCTTGTTTCCTGTGCTCCGTATTTTCTGGAATATTCTTGAATAAAGCGTCATTATCTATCATTATGCTTGCTGGACTGTTTTTACTGCACACCCATAGGACGATTTTTGTTAGAATGTGAAATTTTGATTGTAGCTACTTCTCAGGTAATAGGTGCTCACTAAGAATGGGGTTTAAAAATGATTCGAAATTTTAACGTTTTTCCCAATAACTTAGGAGCATAATATCTGGGCAGGATTAATCCCTCTAGGAGCCCTTAGACATTGCAAGTCTCGGGGCTCCCGTTTTCCTCCCCAACTTCCAAAACCAGATATTTTAGTATTGATTATAATTTAATCTTTATATAAGCAGTTTTAAATAGAAAATTTTGCGGAACAGTAAACTATTTAATTGCGGATCACTTTCAAGACTTGATTTCAGTATATCGCGTATAAAATATGCAAAATTAAAATTTTGAAGCAATTTTATACAAAATTGTAAAAAAAAAGACAAAAATATTTTAACACAAACATTTTTTAAAATTGAGAGCAATATATATATTTTTATTTATAAAACAACATAATGTAAAACTTTCAAAATGTAAATAATTAGGAATGTTGTTAGAATTTAACGACAAAATTTAAACGATATTTGAATAAGTTCGAGTGCACGGCTTTTTCAAATTAAATGAAAACAAAAAATTAAATTATTGTGAAACTACCTCAAAAATAAATAAAAATTCTCGAACCCTCAGGGTCCCCTAAAGTTGCGAAAAAAAAGGCAGTTATCGACTTTGCTTATTTAATAATCCAAGCCCTGAATATTATCGTCCAAAATCTATTTTTATATTATATTATATTCAAATTTCAAGACACTAGGTTTTTAGAGATGCCAATTTTTTCCCGTGAAAATGTTTCTTCAATTTCATTACATTTTTTAATTTATTATACAACAGCTTATTAAATAGATCTTTCTCCTTCATTCGCTGTTGAAATAAAAGTAATTGTGGAGTAGGCTCTCAGAGTATATCCTTTAATTCTAAAAATAAGTTAATTTGTATTCCAAAAATTATATATTTTCGAGACTTGCTTGTGAACTTTTGTTTCGTATTTAATGGAAGTATCTCGCATTTTTTGTTATTTTGGTATAACATTATAAAAAGAAATGAAAATACTATACAGAGATATAATGTTTTTGACATGATAACATTATCAAGCGATGATGTTTGGTAATGAAGTTCGAAATTTATTTGTTTTCCCCCCTTTTTTTATGATGAAGGAATTTTATTTTGAATATTTGTTTGATTGCTTTGAGAGCAAGCAAAGTTATATAAAATAGAATTTAATGTAAAATTCTTGATTTTATCTCTTGCATTTTTTAAAAATTCATGAGAAAAAAAGACTTTTTAAAAAATTCAAAAAGCCCTTTAGATGCAAATTCAATGTTCTTTTCTACTTTACAATATCCTGCCCTTTAGATGCAAATTCAGTGTTCTTTTCTACTTTACAGTAACTTGCCCTTTAGATGAAAATTCAATGTTCTTTTCTACTTTACAATATCTTGCCCTTTAGATGCAAATTCAATGTTCTTTTCTACTTTTTAATATCTTGCCCTGTATATGCAAATGCAATGTTCTTTTCTACTTTACAATATCTTGTCCTTTAGATGCAGATTCAATGTTCTTTTCTACTTCCCAATATCTTAAAACTAAATTGATGAAGCCATCTTGTATGGGAAACTGTAGTCTGATACTTCAGAATATTGAACTTAATTGGGAATATCATAAAATATAATATTTAAAAAAGTCACTTTGTATACTTTTAGAGTAACATAATATAAATTATATCTAAAAAATGCGATGAAATTTTGATGGAATATCAATTCTTTCTACAAATCCTAAATGATTAACATAAAAAAGCGTATCCATCTTGATTTCGTACAAAGTGATAAACACGACAAAACTTAACAGAACTATTTTTGATTTTCTCCCAAATACTGAATCTTTTATTATTCTTAAAATTTTAGCCATTTCTGTTATCTGCTTCATTTTATTCTGTCTCTGATTCTGTCATCAGAATTTAATAACTATCTTAATGATAGTTATTACGCTTATTTTAGAAATAATAAATGTTTTGTGACGGGTAGCATGTACGTAGAGCAATTGAGATTATTTTTTAAAAAAATATTTTGTAGTTAGTTCTTTTTAGAACTCTTGCACTTCATGTCCATTAGATATATTTTTGATGAAACTGATTGTGTTTGTCTGGTTATAAATTTTTTTCTTTAATTGAAGTCAAGATTATTGAAGCAATTCCCAACACCAATTAAATAAAAGTTATAAGTAAAAATACATAACAATGGTTTAGCTTCAAAACTAAAGGAGAAACCAGTCAATAGGTTTTCAGTTATTTGCTTATTATATGACTTTCTTATTACTTAAATAATAAATTTGGAGAATTTTAATAAAAGAATATAAAAATAATCTACATAATATTTTTTTAAGCATTTGATTATCATAGATTCAAAAGTAATAAAAAATGGATCATCATATGGAATGACATATTTTCAGAAATCATTTCATAGGATAGCAAAATTCTCACTCAAATGGATTAAAGAATGTTTAAAACAACCAATTTATCATCTAGTGTCTGCAGAATGCCAAACAAAGCATTCCATTACTCTTGCACATTATTCATTCAAGTTGTATGGAAATGTCACGCTGGCTTTTGAGCCATGTTCACCATCCATCTGTAAACGCCTCCACTCTTGAATTTGGTGCATCTGAAGTGTCTGCCATCAGTCAGTGTCATTTACAGCCATTTCTGAAACCTGAAAAATAGACTAGAAATTATGGTAGAAGATATGAAATTTCCTGTTCATTTGAGGCAATAAAGATGCCTTTCTTAACTTTCAGTCGGGCGCAACTCATCTGTGAGATTAAAAACTTAATATTTGCTTAGGCTTAAGGAAAAGTTTATCAAACTGAACTATTCTGTCATACAAAGCTATATTTGGGTTTTTAAATAACCTTTTTTGTATTTCCTTGCGATTTTAACTAACAAAATGTACAGTAATTCAGGAGGGAGTTGACGCTTGTTTTCCCGTAAGGTTCCTTAGTAATGACAACTGTTGCCGTTGGAATATTGAAATAATTCGACATTTTTGAAACAAGGTATTGGAAATAACGATGAACATCATTGAACTAGGGGCTGCGGCACAGGTATAGAAACTTTTGCAGGTATATGAAAAAAATGAGTGAGAAAAATTTGGGAAATCAAAAAAACAAACGTAATTAGGCTCGACCCATTTACCAGATTAACGTGCCCCTCACATACATCAAAAGAGCACTAAAGAAAAAAACTCAATACCGTAGTGTTAGTGGTAGGGAGCCACAAATTCACTAGCGGTCCGAAATCTTTCTCGGTAAAACCCGTACTTAGGCAAAAATAAATATGGGTACTTAATCTCACTGATTAGATGCACCGAAAGAAAGGTTAACAGGTATATACTTTTAATTGTAAAATTTGGTTGATAAATTCAACGGTTTCTCTTTTGTTCATTTGAATGCGAAGTCTTTTTTTAAACTTTACGACTGTAGTACATTCTCTTTATCACTGTTCCTAATATAAATAGGATGGTAATTCTAGTAATTTCGAGAACTTTCATTTTCTCGCCAAAGTCGACAAACTTTAAGGTTAGGTCAGACATGCAGGAACAAGTCATTTTTGCAATCGAATGTGAGGTCGCCAACGTAAAGGCAACCACTACAGGGAACCCTGTCAGTATATTAAGTAAAGCAAAACGATACACCAGATAAAATGCTCAAGTCAGATTGAATGGAAAACATATTTACATTCGCATAACAGCACAGTTCTTTTAAGCTCTTTTTAACACACTATTTTTAAAATTCTTTTTGGTCTAAATTCATTGATAAAATTAACCAATGAAATGATAATTATGTACTGAAATTGTGAAAGTTGTATATTGCCATCAGGAACACACAAATGAGCAAAACTTCGGAATTCTGTCACGTCAAGTATCTATATATATAATTCTCTTACGTAGCGACAAAAAAGGGTCGAATTTCTTAATCGCCGTTTGGCAACAGCTCGCAAGTTTGATTTGTTTACATCCGCGGAAAGTCTAAAGTTGCTTCGTGTGATCACGTTTATTGAAAACTATTTTTAGTAGTTGGAAATTTGTAAAAATAATGAATTTAAGTCGTGCTGTTGGATATATTATCCGAAATGAACAAAGGCGTACTGAACGGAGCCAGGAAACAGTTCAGGAATCCACTATAAGACGACGTATTAGAAACGAAGGCGATAATCGCCGTCGCCCAAAACGTGTGTGTATTCGAAACGATGTTGAGGAGCATAATTGTGGAACTATGTCCTAACAGTGCGGTTTTTGTGGGGCTGTTTATTGGAAGGAAGAGAAAAATACTACCCATAAGTATACAAAATGTTGCCATGATGGAAAAGTTCAGCTACCGGCATTTCCTGATGCACCGGAACTATTGAATGCATTGAATTACATGGTCAAGTGCACCACAGAGTTTCCCCCCTGTATGCAAGTGACCAACATAAAGAAAGTTACGGACAACTTTATATATTTGACTCCAGTGAGGCAACAGAGAAACGCTTGAGTTACAATCAAAATTGCTTGCAACATGTATTTGAAAAACTTGATTTTATGTTAAGGGAAATCAATCCCTTTGCTCAGTCTTATCTTCAAATGCACCGATTGGTACAAGAGCACCCAACTATATCAGTGAAAATGGTATTTTTGGAAGATAAAAATTTGGATATGCGGCTCTATAATGCTCCTACTTTATGCACTGAAGTAGCAGCTAAATTTGTAGGTGATAATGGAGAGCCCCCAGCCAACCGAGACATTTGTGTGTACCCAGTTGGGAATACATGCCAAAGCATTTCACCTTTAAATCAATGCTGTGATCCAATGACCTATCCTTTGCTATTTCCAAGGGGCGAGTGTTGTTGGAACACTGGAATGGAACATGTAGAAGAAAGGAGAACAGCAAAGCGCACCCGTGTCACTCAACTACAATATTATGCATACAGACTTTCCCAGCGAAATGGTTTCAGTATTTTGCACAATAGTGGTAAGCTTTTTCAGCAATATATTGTTCATGCATATGTTAAAACCGAAGGCTCACGTTTACATTTTTTGCGACAAAATCAAAAAGATTTGCGAATTGAACTTTATCGGGGGCTTTTAGATGCTTTAGAGTGTCGAGCACATAATGAAAATATACGCACTGGAAAACTTATAATACTGCCATCTTCTTTCCAAGGGAGCCCACGTCATATGCAACAAAATTACCAAGATGCAATGGCTATGGTACGCAAGTTTGGTAAGCCAGATCTCTTTCTGACATTTACTTGCAACCCATCTTGGTCTGAAATTTTAAATAGCATGGAGGGTGTGCAACGTCCTGAAGACCGACCTGATATTATTGTACGTGTATTTAATATGAAATTAAAAGAACTTTTAGAAGATATTTGCAAGCATGGAATATTTGGAACTGTTTTGGCCTATATTTATGATATTGAGTTCCAAAAGCGAGGTTTGCCTCATGCCCACATTCTTCTAACATTAGATTCAGAAAGCAAAATTCGCACTAAAGATGACATTGACAAGTTTGTGAGTGCAGAACTTCCAGATCCTTGCACTGATCTTAGACTCTTCCAAATTGTGACAAAATGCATGGTACATGGCCCATGTGGAACTATAAATATAAATTCTCCATGCATGAGAGATGGACAGTGCTGCAAAAGTTTTCAGAAACAATTCAAGGATGATACAGAGGAAAATGTTAATGGATAACCTATTTATCGCAGAAGAGCCACTGAACCTGTCCAGGTAGGGAAATATTCCATCGTTAACAGATGGGTTGTCCCCTATAATCCTTGGTTGCTTAAAAAATTTAATGCGCATATTAATGTTGAAGTTTGTGCCTCAGTTAAAAGTGTCAAATACTTATATAAATATGTATACAAAGGACATGATGCAGCCTCGGTCAAAATACAAAAAGAAGGTGCTCTGGATCATGATGAAATTTTAAGTTTTGTTGAAGGTAGGTATGTTAGTGCACCTGAAGCCATGTGGCGTTTAAATGAATTTAATTTGTCGCATAAATCCCACACTGTAGTGCGCTTAGCTTTGCATTTACCACAGCAACAGCCGATTGTGTACCAAGACGGTCAAGAAGCCCAAGCAATTGAACGAGCTGCTTTAAGAAAAACAACACTAACATCATGGTTTGAACTAAACAAAAATGATCCTTCAGCTCACAACATTTCTTACTCAGATATTCCACAATATTATGTGTTTGATAAGAGTACCACAAATTGGAAGAAGCGAAAACGTGGTGGACAAAATGTTATTGGGAGACTGCCAGTAGTTAGTATACTGGATTCTGAGAGGTACTATTTGAGGATGCTACTACTGCGCAAGTCTGGGGCCATTAGTTTTGATGATATTTTGACCGTAAATGGGTTAAGATGCATTACATTTCAACAAGCATGTCAGGAGTATGGACTTCTTCGAGGTGACCAGCAGTGGCATGATGCTTTGAATGAAGCTGCACAATTTCAATCTCCGAGACAGTTGCGCATGCTGTTCGCAATGATTTGTGGCTTTGGAGAAGTGGAGGATGTTCCAGATTTATGGGTGCAGCATCAA
>BGPR01039011.1:0-14466 GCA_013235015.1 Araneus ventricosus | reverse complement strand
CTATGTTTTATATTTATTGTTGTGTGCTCATGTGCTCAATTTTTGCAGCATGTTAATACTCCAGACCTGTTTTCTTTTATGCATACATTTTAGCATGGTCTGCCCTGTATTGGGCTTAGTGTGTAAATGCTTTTTGAATTTTATATACTCAGACCTGTAAAGCTGTACTGTGATGTACAGATTCATTTGTCACCTTTTCCGCCAGTTGGCGTAGTTTGATTTTATTCAACTTTATGTAATTTTGATTTTTATACTCAGACCTGTATTGCTGTACTTTGATGTACAGAGCACATTTGTAACCTTTTCCGCCAGTTGGCGTAGTTTGTTTTGCTTTAGTTTTATGTATTTTTAAATACTACCCCTGTTCTTGGGTAGAGATTGTAACTTGGCTTTTTGACTCAATAAATCTTGCCCGTGGGGCCGGGGCGCGCTGTTCCTTCGGCGTGCTTGGGGGTCCCCTCTCCCCGCCGATTTCCTTTGGCCCTAAACCCTTTGGGTGGGCGGAATCGGCGAGGGTATGTAGTATGTAGTTCTGGGGAAACCTCCAGAAAAGATACATTGGCAGACACCAGGTCCAGTTCACCACACAAGAAGGATGGCTAAACTGATTTATGGCATCAAAATATACATGTTATGTAACCAAAAAGATGTTGTGAACTTTACTAAAAGGGAGGAAGCTCAACTTGACAAATTCGTAAAGTTCGGAGCCCTTATAAATACAAAGGCATGGATTGCAGTCCCCTTAACTTCAGAGGCTCCTTTATTGACTTAAAACTTTGAAAAGGTTTAAAGGAATATGAATTATTTGACTTTAAAATTAGCAATACTGCTAAATGTATATTAGAACGTCATTTATGGTACTTGTCGGATGAACTGGTAGGCACTATTTTCTGACACAGTACTGTCATCTGAGAAAGACGCTTTGGTAAAAATGATAAAAAGTTTAAAGATAAAAGATTTGCGAAAAGTAAGAGGAAATTGTAATATATGAAGAAGTAAACTTATCAGATTTCGTAACCGAACGCTCAGGCAAGCTATTCCAGAAGTTAAATATCGATGATGCTTTTCTAAATTTACCATCTGAAGACTGGAAACCAGATTCAAGTTATTTACAATGAAGAAAACATGTAAGAAAATTGAAGGTTGCAAATGATACTGCAGAGAGAGGAGTTAAACTATTCCAGGAATTCAATACATTAATAACTAAAAATGAGGAAAAAAGTCAATTTCTGCTACAAGTTGTTGAGGAAAATAGGTAAGCAGTTCCTTCAAAATCGACGAGAAAACATGTCATTGACGCAGCTTTGAAATATTTTTTTGGTATAATAACCAACCATAAACTGTTATAACGTAATATTCCTATAAAAATATTTCAATTAAAATATTGTATTGAATATACGTATATAAAAAATAATATACTATCTGAAATTAAACATTTAATTTTTTACGTTGTATGTCAAAATCTTGTAGTTTAGGACAATTTAAGGCTCACTGAGCACCACTTTCTAATTGGAGTAGAGAGCTTAAACTTCGCCAAAAGTATTTTATTAATAGGTCTAAAAAATAGAAAGGGTACCTTGGTTTCTCCATAAAACTTTTTTTAGGCCGCGGTGGCATAGTGGTAGGGTCTCGGCCTTGGGGTCGGAGGGTCCTGGCTCGAAACTCGACTCCACCGAAGATCTGACGTGTATGGGGCCTGTTGCACGCTAAATCATACGTAGTGGGCAAACGTCCTCCCGCTGGTGTGGCGTGGAAGTTTGGAGATGGGGTGCCAGCTCAGGTGTTGTCCTCGTTATCTAACCGTGATTCAAAATTACGAGGTCCGTCCCAAAATAGCCCTCTTGTTGCTTCAAAACGGGACATTAATATAACTAACTAACTCAACCAGTTCGTTCTGCCTCTACTCATGCTCTGACCGAAATCTATTCAATTCGGCTCTGATTTGAACCAGTCGAGGGCAGATGTAAATTGTCCATACTAGCTCCGATGGATCGACTGCGGAAACAAGTTCAGTTTACAGTGAGGGGAAGGAAACCCATCTCCTTCTCAGAGCATTAGCACGCCAAATCATACGCAGTGGCCAAACGACCTCCCCCTGGTGTCGCGTGGAAGCTTGCAGAAGGGGCACCAACCCAGGTGTCGTCCTCGTCATCTGACCGCTTGTCAAAATTACCAAGTCCGTCCCAAAATAACTCTTCTGCTATTTCAAAGCGGGACTTTAATATAACTAAACAAAGCTATATAAACTCTCTATATATGTCTATATATAGAGAGACCCTTCGACTCTTAACTAGAATTCCGCGGCCCACTAATACGTTATCCGAGGCCCATAGGTTGGGAACCACTACTTTAAGGTATGAAAATAAGTGATGATTTTTAGTTAATTCTTTTCGGTGCAAGGCATTAAAATTTTTAAAATATAATGAAAAGAACATCATGGATGGGTTTAGTTTACTGTCTAGACAAAGAATCTATAATTTTTTTTTAAAATTAACTTCACTCTAAGAGGGGTCGTCCTCTTTTGGGTTCACTTCCCTCATATGAGAACCCCTTAGATACAGCCACTTTGATATATTCAAAAATTATTGTTGAATCTTACAGAAAATCATAAATTAAAACTTCAGGAATATCGGAGGAAAATTTTCGAGTTAATTTGCTAAAATTGTAAACGTCCAGAACGTGAAAAAATTTCTTATCTCTGAGTTAAGGAATTTTCCCAAGATTTATCTCTAATAATTCCCATTCCGAAACGAAATTTCATTAGGCCGCTATATACATTCTGAAAGGAATAGTATTAACCCTATCCTAAACCTATTATTTTCATTTATAGTTGAATTTAACGGCTGAGTAGCGCGTGAAATTAACACAATCGCGTATAATAACGACTCACGTAGGAGTCTCTGATTCACGAATAACGACAAAGAATAATTTATTGAACTCGTATTTTGGTTCGATACATACAAGAAAATAAAAAAAGTAATGAGGTTAGGTTAGTTTGGGATTTATGGCGCAAAGCAAAATAAGTTGTGAAGCAAGTTCTTAAACGAAATTATAAGAAATTTAATTTTATATATTACTAGCTGATATACTTATTAGTAGCTTGCATCCCTAATAAATGTTTAAAGTAAGAGAAATACATGCATGTTTCCGTTATTTGAAAATCGGGAAAAGAAAATCATTAAAAAATTATCATTCAATTCTTTTAAGTTTGATCGCCATTTTTTTTTAACTTTCAGATAAAAATTTCTTTATTCCAACTCATTCAAGCTTTTCGACGTTCATGCAGGGTGTCAGAGAAACATCTTTATTATTTTTAAAATTAATAACAAACATTCAAAATGGTGAAATGAAGTGCAGTTTGTGACGAAAGAACGAAGAAATTTAATCGTTTTTTTCAGTATCTTCAATGCAGTTCTACGAGAGCTCCTTTAGTAGAAGGCAGATGTGGCCCGAGATAACTTTACCAACCTCGCAAACAACAATATGGCGCCCCCATCACTCAACCAATGTATGTTTTAAATTCTATAATGTCTGTATTCTAAATATCAAATAAATTTAAAAGTATTCATGTTTTGCCTACAAATATGACTTAATAATATTATGATGAAAATATTTAAACTTCAGCTATATTTAAGGATATATAGAGTTTTTTGGAACTAAAATCATGTATTCAGCAGATATATTTTAAGAATATATTACTTTATTATCAAACAGTTTTATAAATTCTGTTCAAATATTTACTTTTCTTTGCTTTTTCCCTCAATACATTTCATTATCTCCCAATTTCAATGTTCTGCTAAAAGTCCCTTCATTTGGCACGGTTGCTAAGCTAACTAGTCACTCCTGGTGCATGGTGAATCGTAGATACATTTTGATAAATTTCAGTGTAAAAACTCTTCTCGTGCCAAATGTTCTCAGAGTCAGAAAAATACTCAGATCAGGTAATCACATCCATTAAACCATTTCTTTTTCCATCACACTCACATTTTAGCGCCACCCTTGACTTTTAGTTCCACGGGCAGTTCCCCAGTTTGCCCTGGCCTAGGGCCGCCTCTGGTAAATGTCCAATCTGCACTCTATTTCCAGCCAAGTGTTTTTACCATTTACAATGTAACAGCCAGGATGGCTAAGTATAACCATTTCTTTAAAACAGAAATATCAAAAGCAGATGTTTCCTTGTAGTATTATGTATTTCACGACACTCCGCTAGAAGAAATCCAGTGGAGCGATGTCGGGCGATCGCAGAGCTATAGGTTATGGTCCTACAAGACCAGTCTAACGTTCGGGAAACACTCTATCAATTAACCCTCTGACCACTGAGGGTTCTCAAAATCTGAATACAGATGTATATGGAGGTTTGTTTACTAATGGATAGGTGAAATAGATTCGTCCACCCCTTTTCTCCTCACTACAGGTGGTGGAAGATGCGAATGGAAGGCCTTTCAACTCTTCTCTCTACCCCAAGCCCAACTAGCACAACTGCCTTCTTATCCGGTTTCGGAACAGTAACCGACCGAAATCCGCCCCACTGTATAGAAATTGCATGTCCGGTTACGGCCGGCTTAGGCGTCAGAGGGCTTGCAATGGGGGTGGAGCATCGACCTTCCAAAATAAAACGTGTGCCGTAAATGCACTACTTGTGGAATAACGTACAATGGTACACTTATCCGGTACAGATTTCGGTACACATCTCGGCTATTCATCTTTTCCACAAATGAGACTAGACCTTTAACAGCGTCGTGTAATAGCTAAACATAAACTGTCATACTAAACACAAACTGTTTCGTTCATTTTCAACTGAAAAGAGTTTGTTTTCGAAGCCTCATTATCTTAAAGTAGTGGCGATGAGCCTTTTCTGACACATGAAAAGTACTCACATTGAAGGTACTGGAAAAAAATACTGTTAGATTTCTTCATTCTTTTACAGCAAACTGCATTTAATTTCAGCCTTTTGTATTTTTGTTATCAATTTTAAAAATAATAAAAATTGTTCTGGAACACCCTGTACTGATGCCTAAGTTCTTTCAGATCAGGAAGAAGAAAGCTATATTGTGTTATAGAGGCACATGAAAGATTTTAGATTTAAACTTTTCTTTAGGAACCATTTTCTCTCTATGAATATATTTCAATGAAAGAATATTTCATGTCTATATCTTATTTTAAATAATGAATATGAAATCACATACATTTATTACCGGTAAAGTACTAATCACTTATAAGAATACACGCAATTTGTATGATTTTCACTGAGGAAAATATCGACGTTTGTTTCGTGCATTTAACCAGCCAAAATTCATAAAACTCTTCATTTTTCCCTTGGTTATTTTATAGAAACTTGATGACTGATAACAATGAAATATAAATCCATTTATCGAAAATTTGTGTTTGTTTCTTATCATGTTTATGGCACCATTTAAATTCAAGCGGAACACATGAGACTGATAAGGATTTCAAAACAATGTCAAAAAGTTAACTCACTTGTGTAAATTTAATTCTCTGGTTTCCTTTTGCGAAAGCTTATCTGGTGAAAAGACGAAATAGTGTCATTCTTTAGACAAATGAACTGATATTTAGTATAGCAATAAAATATCTATTGGGATTCTCCGGTTCAGTCAGCAGTTATCGATAGAAGAGAATTTAAATTAGGCATTTGCATTAGATTTGCATTTTTAAAGAGTTTAAATTTATATAATTGGCACCATTTAAATATATATTTTTTACCTTTTATTGACAAAAGGATAGATAAATTATTTCATTCTGAGTTTAAAGTAACTTTTTTAAATCGTAAGTGTGTTTGTACATATGAAATAAATATCGGAAAGGATGGTAAGCAAGTGATTATGAAATGCTATTTTTTCCAAAGGTTATATTAATTTGCTCTCTGGAACAAGCGAACCGCATTTAACAACACAATGGTTGTTTACATGCTTACGAAAAATAGGGAATGGATGACAACAATTGATATTTAAAGAATTTAAAATCATCTCTCCATTTGAAAGGTACATAGGTTAGGTGTCTTGTAATGATTTTTAAATTCAGAATAGCACAATTCTCTACTCTCAGAGGATGGAAAGTGTCCGAAGAACTATACCTCTAGGATCCCTAGTTTTCTAGAAAACAGCGCTCGAAAATCGCTGACGTCACATGTGGTCAAAATGAAACTTTATTTAAAAGCTGAAAAACAGAGGTACACGCATGAGGCATACTGTTTACAGAGGAAGATGTACCTCATTGTGTATTGCCATCGAACGAAATGGTAACCCCAATTACACCCCAATTACCCCAATTACAATAAAAATAGAATTGGTTCCTCTATTCATCGAAGCATAATTATAAATTTTATTCATCATTATTGTATCATCACCACGGTCATGACAGCAAAATCAATAATGATAAGATCTTTAACAAATGGGCTTTCGATTATATGTATCGTTTGGACCTACATAAATAAAATATTCATATTTTATTTAAATAACTGTCTTTATTTTGTGTATCTATGACTTGTTTATTTTTTAAAAATATTCATATATTTATTAAAATAGTTGATATATTTAAACTTTATTAAAAATGTACTATTTTTAATTACTTTAATTAAAGATAGATGACGCCATGACTTTAGATTGTGATTTAATCTCTTATTTTAATATAAAATTTTTGAAATCATACTAATATTTTTAATCACACACACACACACTCACACACACACACACACACACACACACACACACACACACACACACACACACACACACACAGACTTCGTGTCCCTCGACTCCCCCAAATAATCTAAGATCTGTTCTTCATCGCTGTCTTTAAAGTTTCATCCAGAATTGTCCTTCATTTTGAAAATAATATTGTTTCCAGGGGCACCAGATATCCTAATTTGTCTCTCGAAGCTGTAACCTTCTTTGTCTCCACATAGACTCTATCTTAGAAAGCAACATTTACAATCTTAAGTCAATCATTGAACAATATTACACACTTATATTATTCAGAAATTTTACTCACTGTATTTACAAAAGTAATATATTCACTTATTAGTAAAGTAACATAAAAAAATGTACTGGAACAAAACTGTAGAAAATTCTGGTACGCTCGAGAGTGGCGGAAGTATTTAAATTTTTATAACATGAACCATCTGGCAAGAGTCGTTGAAAAAACATATTTGCAAGAAAAGAAGAAAACAAATTTAATTGGAATTAAACAGGTAAAAGAAACTCTCAGCATGTAAGGATGATCTTATCTCTCCTTTCTTCAATGCGAATTATTTACACAAATCTTTGCTTCGACCAATATTAACTAAATTATCACTATTTGCTTTCATCAGCATTAACAAAATTGCAATTAAATTTCTGCTTTTGTCATTAATAAAAAATTACAATTAAACATCTACTTTTATCAGTGTTAACAGAACTGTAATAAAGGTCTGCTTTCGTCAGTATCAACAAAACTACAATTAAATACACTACTGGGCAAAAAAGTCGCTTACGTTAATTTTTGGCTGGACTACCTTTGGCTCGGATTACAGAGCGCATTCGACGTGGAATTGTTTCAATAAGATTCTGTATGGTTTCAATGCTCATAGGCATCCATATTTGCAACAGTTTGCCACCGAGACATTGAACTGATGACGGTAAAAACGAACCACTCTGTAACCTCTGTTCCAGTATATACCAAAGATTTTCGGTTGTGTGAAGATCCGGGCTTTGTGGTGGCCAATTCATGTGGGGAAATGAGTTCTCATGTTCCCTGAACCAATTCGGAATAATTAGGGCTCGGTAGATCCTGGTATTGTTGCCTGGAATATTCCAATTCCATTGAGAGAGGAAAACTCCATTGATGATATGACCTGGTCATTTACTAAAAAGTGTTTAATGCTGCAACTTCATTTTAATGTCGCATAAAGTTGCCGAAACCAGATCAGACCCACTAAGTAATCTCAGATCATAGTACTGCCACCATTAGCCTTCACAGTAGGCACTAGGCAGGAAGACTCCACCACTTAGTGAGGTTTCCTTCTAACCCTATTGCGCCCATCGTTCTGGAATAGATTGAATTTTGAATTATCAGATCACATGACATTTCCCCATTGATTAACAGTCCAATCTTTATGCTGCTTGCCAAATTGGAGCCGTCTTTTATTGTTAATCTCCAAAACAAGTGGTTTTCTTGTAGGTCTGCTGTTGTTCAGTTCCATTCCTTTGAGTTCTCGTCACATTGTGCTTGTTGATATGCCCCTATGCCCCGTGTTAATGATTGCTGCGAGTTCAGGAGTGAATTTTTTTGCGATTTTTTTCACCAGTCGCTTCAAAGATCTTCGGTCCCGAGAACATAAGAGATTTTTCCGACCACATTTATCCGGAGATGTTGATTATTCACAACTGTACTTCCAGACTTTTATAATGCTTTGAACACTTCTCAAAAAAACTCTAGTATTTTCAGCGATATTTTTAGTCGTTTTCTTTGATTGATGCAGGTCAATAATTTGACCCTTTCCAAAATCGGAAACATCGTACTCGCGACCGCGTTGAAAAACTTCACAAATACTTGTAACAGAAATCATCAATTGCATTGTGCATCAGAACTATTTAAAGGATAAATTAACAGTGCCAAATTTTAAATCGCTTTACTACCATGCCAATCAGAGGATCTTATGTATTTGCATATTTATTTCACGTGGCGACTTTTTTTGCCAAGTAGGGTATATCGCCTTTTTCAAATGTTTTAATGGTGCCAAACTCGTCATTCAATCCCCGAACATAGAAGAAATGAAAACAGCCATCATCTTGAAATGGAATCAACGAATAAATATAAATAAAATACGTCGTGTTTCATGACACCAAGGAACTTGTGAAGAGATCTTGGAAATCATAGGTTTCTATTGTATATATTTTATTATTTTTAATAAATTCGATCACTTTATTGTTGTTTTTTTATAATCCATGTAAAATTTTCGTCTTCAATAAACTTGAGGATTATGCTAAGATATTTAGAGAAAATATTTCCGGGTTTATTCATATAGGTAATAAAATAAAATAAATAAATGAATGTATGATGCAATCTTATTCTTAATCTAGTGGCACCATCTACCTATGAACTGATTTACTAAAATCTTTGTTAATTCCATTATATATGATCACATCAAAAATAAATCTAAAAGACTATCAATTTAATGATGTTAAATATTTCTTATTAACATAAGCATACATGAAACTTAAAGGATAACCATATCTCATAGCAGTTTAAAGAAATGTATCAATATAAGACTGCTGTTTTAATCTGTATGTGACTAAGATAGTGCTTCTATGAATATAATTTTAGACGATATTTCTATAAATTTTACGACTTATGTTGCCATTCTAAATAGGCAACTTATTTATATTGAACTGAAAAGTATTTCTTTTATCTTAAATCTCAGTGCTTAATTTATTATCAACTATTTTTATTTCAAGATCTAGAAATTCTGCAGAAGAAAAACCTTGTATATATTGGTTAAGTAATATCGATTTATATATATATATTTATTATTTTTTCTGGTTAAACGAACTTAGGTTTACTTTTGATTAATTACACTTTTTTTAAATATAATATTTAAAAAATTAATTTCTTCTTAAATTGTCATTATTTGGATTCAGAGTCAAATCTGAAAATGATTTGGTTTAGGTAAAGAGGTTTAACAAAGATTAATAGGTTTGCTATTTTTAAAAAAACTTTGCAATATATTAATTTTTATAATATTTTGATTGTTGAATTTGATAGCTATAGTAAGTAAATTAAGTTAATTTTTCCTCTCTTTCTCATGTCGGAATAATTTGTGTCATACTCCCTCTTTTTTATCCAACAATTAGGCCTCGTGGAGGATAGGTGCCATAAATTCTAGGTCAACACGACTAAGAAGTTCCAAGTCTTGTTGGCCACTTTAATCGTTGGATTTCCACATAGGATAGTCTTTTTTAAGTATGCTTATGGTTAATTTTATGTGCAAAATTTTTTTGTTTATTTTATGTCATAGAGTGATTAAGCGACCATTTTGTATATTAAGTATTCATATATTATCTAGCTATAATTTCTTTAATTTATGAGTTATTTTCGAAAATTACTTTTTTCACATAACGCATATAAAAATGTTTTAATTTTTAATGTTATCCTCTTAATTTTAATCTTTGTCTGTCTAATTTTTATCATTATCTTAATTTACATCTCTGTCTTAATTGTTTTAACAAAACTAAAGCTAGTGTTGATTGATTCATCAGTTCTGTTTTTCTTGCTTTTTTTATTTCTAAAGCACTCTGCCAATGTACATGCAGGGTTCACACTGTTTAAATGATAGTAAAATTCAGAAGTTTCTAAGGATTTTTTCAGGAGTACAGTACAGAAAATTCAGGACATATCATGAAAATAAATCAATTGTAGGGGAGAAGGGGCTAGTATGCTTTTTTGCCAATTTTTATAAAATTGGCAAAAAAGTATACTAAATATCAATTATTCCATCTTTCCCGATTGCGGCGACACTTTCGGCACTAAATAAGGTCAGAAGTAAGAATTCGAGATTCCAGCGATTTTCTATCGATAAAGAAAAACAGAAACGTCATATTTTTATGTTTTATCATAATTTTATTTTTTGCTCTTCAATTGTAATTTTTCAGGAGACAAAAAGAAATATCAGGATAAAAAACACAATTTTCAGGAGTTTTCAGGGCCCTTAGAGAAAAAAAGCAAAATTTAGGAGTTTTTCAGGAATTTCAGGAGGAGTACGAACCCTGTACATGAGAGTTTCCACTTCAACTTCCGTTAGTAAATGTGTGACAGTGAGGTATGTTTGGCTAAAAGCCCGTCTTAGATGGGAATAAATCTTCTAGTACCTACAATAGTTTATGAGATAGAGCCGAATTTAAAGTTTTAAAAGAAAGCTATGCAATAACATGAAAAATAAATTTAATAAAGTTTTAGTTTTAAATAGTTTAGTTTTTAATAGTTTTAAAAACACGTTTTTATTAGTGTATTAAATTATAGAATATTTTTTATTCAGATTATTTTCTACTTTTTAGTCTTTAATTTAGAATTCATTATTATAATTATTATGAGGAAAACTTGAAATCAAATTTTTCTCAGATTCGCCATCAGGTGTCACCAATTCTACTATATTAAAGTTAACCAAATTAATATATTAATTGATAATTAAGTTATGAAAATGCTAAAATGGTGTATAATCATCGGGAACACAGAAGTTAACACAATTTCAAAACTGTAGGAAATCAGAAAGTGTTCGAAAAATCGACTAAAAAATTCCACCTTAACAAACATGAAACAAGGCAAATTAGATAAATGTGTTTAAAAACACAAGAACTGTAATAGATATTTAAATAAAATTATATTTAATGTTGAGATAATAAAAGTTATAGTTTACAGAATCATATATGATGACCATTTTTCTTATAAAAAAAAATATTTATATACAGTAGTTTTTCATTTCAAGAACTTGGAATTAGTGCCACCGGGCAACTAACACTTAAGCGAAATGAAATTAAAAATAATTTGGCTGTCCTCCTTCAGGACAATTTCCATGATCCTTGTTAATCTTCCTAATCAGTTCTGCATCGTGATAATTGGTCAGACTTCCTCCGTACTGAGTTGGAATTATGGATCTGGGAAAATGATTCAAGAGATCCTCTGGATTGGAATGGAAGAAGATCTGAAACGACAGGTAAAAATATAACTATTCAATGACAAGTCAAGTTGACAACACACAGAAAGCGACGAACGACCGTATCACCATTAGATAATTAAATATTTGTTTCTGCGTGTTTTAATGCGCCATGAAATGATAATACTTGCGTTTTGGAGATATCGCTCTCACATCAGCTCGAATAGACAGATAGAAAAACAGCTTATTTGTTGAGAGATTTGGTTTAAGATTTGATGCAGATCGAAAATTCTGATGATGAAACGATACGTCAAATTTTATCCATCTACCTCTCTGCGCTTTTGAGTTATCGTGGTCAAATGCACACTAGCCGATAAACAGAAAGCTTCCTTTTGATGGATTTCCTCTGAAATTTGATAGAAATTTGTACCATTTCGGTGTAAAGATGACTTACCAAATTTTTTCTTCTAGCTCGTTGCATTTGTTAGTTATCGTGCACAGATGGATCCGCAAGCAGACAAAACTCCGAAAATTTAATTTTTCAGAAGTTCAAATTTTTTACTTTCATACTGATTATGATCATTAAAATCTCGATTTTTTTTTTCCGATGGTTACACATTTTCTCTTCTTATTCGAGAAAGGGAAGTCTGCCTTTTCTTCATTCAGAAATAATCTGAACATAAATAGACATGCAGTATAGCTTTCAAATATACATGAGTATAATTTCAAATACATATTAAGGGGCTATAGGACCTTTAAAATTTCAAATTTTTAAAAATATTTTTATTTAAAATCTTAAATCATTCTGAGTATTTTAAGGTCTTACACATGTGTGCATTTTAAATAGTTTAGAAATATATTTAAAAATCATCTCAATACATTTAGATACTTGGTAAGTTATGTTTTACTTTGAAGGCTTATATCTCAAAACTACAATTTTAGATCTTGCACGAGGTTTTTAAAATATTGTTCATCGTATCACTATGAGATTTTCCAGGTATGTGTATTCGCGCAATGAAGAAAATCATGCAAAATCAAAGCATTATATGCTATGGTTTTTTTTATCGGTGCTTAACGTCATTTATATAATCATTGAGCAAAATGCATTATCATATTTTAATAACGTAAAAAGTAATTCAACTTATCTGGGTATTTATCATTCAAGCTGTTTGATTTCAGAGGGAATCTTCATAACATTTGTTTGCATGAGTTGCTTAGCTTTTTAAAGTCCTGCGCACAAGCGTAATCCATGTTCGATAACTTATTCAGAATTGAATTACTTTATGCATACTTTTGCAGTATTTAAAATTATTACTCTGACTTTAAAATTCATATTTAAGAAGGAACGTGTCTTATGTAAATGGGGCAAAAAAAAATCTTTCAAATCTTGTAAGTACTTGTAACGATATAAATAGCCGCACTTTCAGCATTTTTAAGTTGTGTTTTCATTCTTACAGGTCCTTATACGACCTTTAACTCTTTAATACCGTGGTGACTTTTTTCTTCTAGCTCCTTTAAAACTGGGACTCTTTTGGAGAATGGAACATAAATTGGACTCTCCCAAAATGGGTAGTCATTAACCCCACCCCCTGCTATAACTTTCCCTTAAGGCGCAAGGACATGACAATGGTTCGCAACGATAATTGGACCACCCTACCGCGTTTATCTCCTAAGCGATCTCAGAACCTCACCTCCCCTCAAAAGACATCAACTGCCTCAGACAGACATTAGTTGCTGTTGCTGAAAATTCTTAGACCACCCTTTTCTCCTCACTACGGGTGGAAGATGAATGGAAGGCCTCATTCTTCTCTCTCAACCCCAAGCCCAACTCGCCCAACTGCCTTCTTCCCCGGTTTCGAACAGTAACCGACCGAAACTGCCCCACTGTGTATAGGAAATTGCATGCGCGGTTACGGCCGGCTTAGGCGTCAGGCATGCAAATGGAAGGTGGAGCATCGATCTTCCAAAATAAACGTGTGCCGTAAATGTACTCATTTGTGGAATAACGTACAACGGTACACTTATCCGGTGCAGATTTCGGTGCACATCTCGGCTATTCATCTTTTCCACAAATGAGACTAGACCTTTAACAGCGTCGTAATAGCTTAAACATAAAACTGTCATACTCAAATTAATAAACTGTTTCTGTTCATTTTCAACTGAAAGAGTTTGTTTTCGGAAGCTCATTATCTTAAAGAGTGGCGATGAGCCTTTCGGACACATGAAAAGTACTCACATTTGAAGGTACTGGAAAAAATATCGTTAGATTTCTCATTCTTTACAGCAAACTGTATTTAATTTCAGCCTTTGTATTTTTGCTATCAATTTTAAAAATAATAAAAATTGTTCTGGAACTCACCCCTGTACTGGATGCCTAAGTCTTTTTTCAGATCAGAAGAAGAAAGCTATATTGTTATAGGGAGGCACATGAAAGATTTTAGATTTAAACTTTTCAAGAACCATTTTCTCTCTCTGAATATATTTCAATGAAAGAATATTTCATGTTTGTCTATTTTAAATAAATGAATAGAAATCACATACATTTATTATTAATGGTAAAGCAATTAATCACTATAAGAATACACGCAATTTGTATGATTTTCATTGAGGAAAATATCGACGTTTGCTGTGCATTTAACCTACAAAATTCATAAACTCTTTCATTTTCCCCTTGGTTATTTTATAGAAACTTTAGACGGATAACAATGAAATATAAACTACTTTATCGAAAATTTGTGTTTGTTTATCATGTTTATGAACCATTTAAATTCAAGGAACACATGAGACTGATACAGCAATACGTAACTGAACGAAGTAAATGA
>BGPR01039010.1:0-13249 GCA_013235015.1 Araneus ventricosus | reverse complement strand
AGCTGTTTCATGTGGCCAGGTTCGACTCCTACTGAAGCTGGTGTTTACTTTATTCTTAATACAGGGTAGGCAAAAATTTTTAATTGTTCATTCTCTCGCTAAGTATAAATCAATAAGAAAATATGAGATTTTTTACTATGAATTTACAAGTCTTCGCGTCATTGGTTCAGCAAATTCAGAGATAGCTGTTTCCCAAACAGCGTCAGGATATTTCCTGCGGCAGAAGTGCGCTTTTAACAATTAATGATCTACCGGGCCAAGAGTAAAGAAAATTTTATTGTCCCTTCTCGCGATAAAATATTAAGTAAAAGAAGCGAAATATGAGATTTTACAATCAATTCACAGAGTAAGTCAGCGCGTCAGTAGTTTCTTAGAATAGCTGTTTCCGAAACAGTTGGCCCAGGCTCTTGACTCCCAGCCAACATAGTACATAACTTTTTTCTTCCAATCAATATGGTCTGCAAGATGAGGAAGCCCAGAAATTTTAATTGCTCCTTCTCATAATAAAATTATAAACAAATTAACAGAAACGATAATTTTAATCAATTCTAAGTCCATAGCGTCAGTAGATCTACTGTGAATAGTCATTAATTTCAAAGGCTTCTATTTAGTTTTGAAACCGGCTGCTGTACCTCTTGCAGGCACAGAAGGGCTAGAGCACGGTGCGCCGGTCCGCCCAATAGAGGGGCAAGGAATTGATGGGTGCTGTAGTCATTGATGGGTTTTGGCTGGGTGTGTTATCACCCGGATGGTGATTTAGTTTGTCCCCTCTGTTTCCCCATGTTAGAGCGTTCTACACACCCGATCCGGACATCTGGACTTTCCGCATGCTTCGGCGTGGAAAAAAACCTTTAAATTCCACGGTCAGGTATCTGTTTTACCACAGTTGAGAGGCCTGGGTTCGACTCTCGGCCGGCAGATTGTCTAACATTTTCAGCAGCAGTCTTTACAAGATAGAAGCGAAAATAATTGTTGCTCTTTCTCGCGTTAAAACTCAAAGAAAAGAGAAATATGAGATTTTTAAAATAAATTCCTTAACAATTTCGTGTTGCGGTGACAGTCAGAATCGCTATTTCTCAAATAGATGAATCCAGTTTCGACTCCGGCCGTGGTACATATCACATATCAACAAAATGAGTCTGCAAGATAGGAAGCAAAAATTTTAATTGCTCTTGTCAACGTAAATTATAAAACAAAGTGTAGAGAGCTTATTAGATTTTACAATCAATTCTAAAGATACTTCACGCAGTGATTCAACAGTCCAAGTCGCTGTTTCCGAAACAGTTGACCCGATTCCTCCCAGCCGACATGATCCTACTTTTCTTTCCAATCCATAGTCCTACCCAGATGAAGCAGAAATTTTAATTGCTATAATTCGCGTAAGAGTGCAAAACAAAATAAATGTAGAGATTTTTACAATTGATTCTAAAGTGCCCTGTGTTGGTTCAACTGGTCAAGTCTTCTTTTTTTTAAAACCAGTTGAGCCCGGAACAAGACTCCCGGCTGGCGCAGTGGGTATTCTTTCTTAGATAAGATGTAGCAGATAGGAAGCGAAAATTTTAATTGTTCATAATGTATTTAAATATTAGAAGCGAAATAACAGTTTTACTATAATTCCCAAGTTCTTTCGCGTCAGTCAATTGGTTGCTAGCAGTCAATGTGTTTCCCGTTCGATTGACGGGTTTGACTCAACCAGCGCAATTACATAACTTTTATTTCAATCAATGATCTGCAAGATAAAAGGCAAAAATAGTATTGCTCCTTCATTCATAAAAGAAAGAAATAAAATTTTGCAATCAATTCTTAAAACAATTTGTTTGCATTGTTCTACAGTCAGGAATCGCTGTTTCCAAACAGATGATCCAGGTTCGTCTCCCAGCCAAGGCAATTGCATAACTTATTTCAACCCAATGAGTCTGCAGATAGGAAGCGAAAATTTTAGCCACTATAAAAAAGTAACACTTATAAACAAAAGAAAGAAATACAGAATTTTTTACTATATCAATTCTGAGTTTACGCGCCGGTAATGCAACAGTCAGAATAGATGTTTCACAAACAACTGGCCAGGTTCGACTCTGACAGAATTGCATAACTTTTATTTCCAACCCAATAGGTCTACAAGATAAAGCGAAAATTTTAGTACTCCTTCTCGCATTCATCTTAAATAAAGCGAAATCTTAGAGGAATTTCTATCAATTTCAGTTCTTTCGCGGTCATTGTTAAACGGAATCAGAATAGCTGTTTTAATATAGAAGGCGAAGTTTTGGCACCTTCTCGCGATAACACCTAAAACAAAGATGAGAAATATATATATATACGAGAGATTTTTAGTAATAAATTCTGGAAAGTTTACATGACAGTCCAACGGTCCAGAATATTTGTTTCACAAACAGCTGACCCAGGTTCGACTCCATAGAAGGTGCCATGCTTTTATTTCGACAATGGTCTACCAAGATAAGAATAGAAAATTTTGCATTGCTCAGCTGATAAAATATTAAAATTAAAGAAGCCTGATATGAGAATTTTACTATCAATTTTCAGAAGTTCTTTCGCGTCAGGCGGATCAACGGTCAGAATAGCTGTTTTTTAAACCAGTTGGCCAGATTCGCGGCTGACGCAATTCTGGGTATTTCAACCAACAGATAGATCAACAAGATGAAGCAAAGAAATTTAATTGTTCAACTCATATTTAAATATTAATAAAAGAAGCGAAATACATGAGATTTACTATCAATTCAGAAGTTCCTCGCGTGGTAGTTTAACTAGTCGAATGCTGTTTCTGACTTAGATTGGCCAGGTTAGACTCCCGGCTGGCTAATTTCTCTTAGATTTTATTTCAAACGAATGGTCATATAGATGGAAGCGAAAATTTTTAATTGTTTCATCTCGCCCATTAAATGTAATAAAAGCTGAGAAAGTTTCTATCAGTTCTAAGGTTCTTTCAGCGCGTCAGTAGTTCAAGCAGTCAGAATAACTGTTTCCCAAACAATTTAGGTTCGACTCAGCGACGCAATTACATAACTTTAATTTCAACCCAATAGATGCAAGATGGGAAGCATTTTTGTGCATATAGATACTTATATAAAACAAAAGAGAAAGAGAAATACGAGATTTACTATCAATTCTACATGGAAGGATTTGCATAATTATTACAACAGTCTGGACATGTTTCTGGTAAGCTGACGGGTTCGACTCCCTGCCGACAGGATTGCATACTTTTATTTTAGCCCAATGGTCTACAAAAGAAACTGAAAATTTTGAAATTTACTCTCTCGCGATTAAATATTAAAAGTAAGAGAAGCGAAATATGAAATTTACTATCAATTCTACCAGTCATGTTCGTCTGATGGTTCAACGTTTAGAATACTGTTTCCCAGAGCAGTTGACTAGGTTCATTCCGGCCGGCAGTTGTATAACATTATTTAGATCCCAGTGGTCACCCAGATGGAAGCGAAAATTTTAAGTTATTAATTCTCGCATAAAAATTGCAATCAAAGAAATATAGAATTTTACTGAAATCGGAAGTGCTTTTTTTTTGCGCGTCAGTGAACCAGCAGGGAACTGTTTCCCCAAAACGGTTGGCCAAGTTCGACTCCCCACGGACGACTCAGTTATATAAGCATTTATTTGAATCCTATGGTCTACAAGATAAGGAAGTAGAATTTTGTTATTCCAATGTCCGTTAAATATTAATAAAAAAGAAGCTGTATGAGATTTTTACTATCAATTCTAGAAGTCCCTTCGCGTCAGTGGTTCAGCAGTCCCAAATTGTTTTGAAACAGTTGACCGGGACTGTTGACCGGCGCAATTACATAACTTTATGTCAACCCAATGGTATGGAAGATAGGAAGCGAAACTTTTTAATTGCTCCTTCTCAAAAAAATTTAAACAAATAACATAAATGAGATTTTTGCTTGATGCAGTCCTTTTCCATTGCGTCTGTAGTTTCAGCGGTCAGGTAGCTGTTTCCCCAAATAAGCTGACCAGGTTGACTCCCGACCGACATAATTGCACTTTATTTCAATGCAATGGTCTACTGAGATAGAAACCAAAAATTTTAGTGCTCCTTCTCCTTATAAAAAATAAATAAAGAAATATAGAATTTTCTCTCAATTCAGAAGTTTTTCGCGTCTGTAGTTTTCAAGCCGTTAGAGCTGCTGTTTCCCAAACTGATTGGCCAGGTTCTGACTCCCAGCCGACGCAATGGCTTTCTTTTATTTCAATCCAATAGTCTGCAAGGTAGGAAGCGAAATTTAGTGCTCCTTCTCTTCAATGAGTCTCGACAAATAGAAATATGATTTTTACCCAATCAATTCTGAAGTGCTTTTTTTGCATCCGTAGCTCAGCAATTAAGAATAGCTTTCATCAAACAATTGACCCAGTTCAGGCTCAAACCGTACCGGTTATAACATTTATTTCCAATCCAATGGTCTACCCATGAATGATGAAAAAATTTATTGTTCAAGTATGTAAATATTAATACAAAAGAAGCTAGAAATAGCAGAGATTTTACTATCAATTCAGTTCTTTCCGCGCGTCAGTAGTTCAGCAGTCCAGAATAGCTTCTTTTCCCAAACAGTTGACCCCATTTCGACTCCCGACCGACGCAGATTGCAACTTTATTATTTCCAATCCAATGGGTCTGCAGATGATGAAAATTTTTATTTACTCCTTTTCGCAAATTATCAAATCAAATAAGAAATAGCAAGAGATTTTTTACCTGGAATTCTGAAATTTCAGCGTCGGTAGTTCAACAATTCAAATAACTTTCTTCCCAAACGTTGACCCAGGTTCGACCTTGACCACGACGATACGTATATTTCAAATACCGAAATAGTCAGCAAGATGGAAGCGGCTTATCCTTCTAAGCTCAAAATTATGAGCGAATAAAGAGAAATATATGACATTTTTTTACACTGAATTCTATAGTCCCTTGCGCGAGTCAGTAGTTCAACTGTCAAGAATGCTCTTTTTTAAACAGTTGACCCAGGTACATTGCCAGTCCTTTAATTGCATAACTTTTATTTCAACCCAATGATCTGCAGGCGAAAATGTATTGCTCTTCATTAAAACTCAAAGAGAAATATGATTTTTTAATCAAATCTTAAACAATTTCGTTTTGAAATTCTTGAACCCAGTCCAGAATAGCTCTTTCCCAAACATTTAGTCAGGTTTCGACTCCTTTGCTTTTTTCAATTTCTTAGGAATTTTTTATTTCAGCAATGGTCAACCCAGATAGGAAGCTTAAGAAAATTTCAGGTATTCAATGTCATGACTAATAACAATAAAAAGAAATGAAATATGAGATTTTTACCTATCAATTCCCAAATACTTTCGCGCGTCGGTAGTTTCTTGATTAGAATAAGCTGCTCCCAAACAGTTGGGTCAGGTTCAAAACTCTCAATGACAATTTATAACTTTTATTTCAATCCAATGGTCTGGAATAAAGGCGAAAATTTTAATTGCTCCTTCTCTAATGAAATTATAAAAACAATATAGAAATATGTAGTTTTGCACAATTAATTCCTAAGAAGTCCTTTCCGCGCGTCAGTGGTTCAAGCAGTCAGAATAAGCTGTTTCCCAAACCCAGTTGGCCAGGTTAGATCAGCTGTACAATTTCTTGAAATTATTTCCATGATCAGCAAGATAGGGGAAGCGAAAATTTTAATTGTTCAATGTCGCCATTAAATATTAATAAAAAAAAGCAAAATATGATTTTACTATCAAACAAAGTTCTTTCGCGTCAGTAGTTCAACGGTCAGAATAGCTGTTTTCCCAGCAAGTTGGCCCTTGTTCGACAGCCGACGCAAGTTACATAACTTTAATCAATGATCTGCAAGATAGAAAGCGAAAATAATTATTGCTCCTTCTCGTGTAAAACTCAAAGAAAGAAATATGAGTGCTACAATCAATTCATAACAATTTCATTTTACGACGTTCTGGTCAGAATCGCTGTTTCCAAGATGATCCGGTTCGTCTCCAACTGTACCAGTGCCTGCTTTATTTCAACTAATAAGTCTGCAGATGAAATAATTTTTTGTGCACCTTCTCTTTGATAACATAAGAAACAAAAGAAGAGAAATACAAGATTTTACTATCAATTCTATGAAGGATTTGCACGCCAGTAATGCAACAATCGTCAACTGTTTCCACAAACAACTATTGGTCTTCACCGACAGAATTACTGCTTTGCTTTCAAGCAATGGTCTACAAGATGAAGGCGAAAATTTTAATTGCTCAGCTCTCGCGATTAAATATTAAAATAAAGCCATGTGAAAATTTTACTATCAAATTCTGAAGTTCTTTCCCTTTGCGTCAGTGATTCAGTCAAGAACCGCTGTTTCCCAATATAGAGCGAATTTTTATTGCACCTTCTCATCATATACAAAACAAGATAGAAATATATATATATACAGAGATTTTTGTAGCCATCAATTCGAAGGATTTACATATTATTCAACGGTCTGAATAGCTGTTTTACAAACAGTTAAGCCCGTTACGACTCCCAGCAAACGCAATTGCATACTGGCTTCTTTACAATGGTAGATAGGAAGTGAAATTTTAATTGTAATATAACGTAAATTAAAACAAAATAACAGAAATGCTGATTTTCGTCAATTCTAGAAGTGCCTTCCGCGCGTCAGTAGTTCATGCCGGGTTAGAATAGCTTCTTTCCGAAACAGTTATGACCCGAGTTCGACTCCCAATGACATAGTACATAACTATATTTCAATAAAATGGTCTGTAAGATAAGAGTGAAAATTTGAGTACTCCTTCTCGCATTAAATATTAAAGAAAAGAAGCCAGAAATACCAGAGTTTCTTTCCTCATTTCAGAAGTCTGTATCTGTTCGTCAGTATTTCGCAGTTAGAATCGCTGTTTCTAAACGAGTAGTCTGGTTCAGTCATGAGCACAATTTACAGGACTTTATATGTAATGATTACAAGATAGAGGGCTTGAAAATTTTTATTGCACCTTCTCGTTATATAAAGCAAAAGAATAGAAATAAGAGATTTTTACTATCAATTCCCAGAGTTTGTGCGTAATTAATACAACAGATAGAATAATGTTTCACAAACAGCTGGCCAGATTCATTTCCCCAAGACAGAGGTACATAACTTTTAGCTATTGTGGTCTACAAGAAAGGAAGCAAAATTTTTGTGCACCTTCTCGCGATAACCTATAAAACAAAGATAGAAATATAAGATTGCCTTTATCAATTTTGAAGTTGCACCAGTAATTCAACGGCTGTACAACCATTGTGGAGTTCGACACCACACTGACGAAATGGCATGACTTATTTCAATAATGAATTCACAAGATAAGAATGAAAAAGTTCATTGCTCCTTCATGACAAAATATAAAGTTAAAAGAAGCAGAAAATGAGGAATTTTACTATGTTCACAGAAGTTCTTTCGCGTCAGTGGTTCAGCAGTCAGGACAGCTGTTCCCAAAACAGTTGTCAAGTTCGACTCCCATTGACACCGTGGTATAACTTTTATTTCAATCCAGCTAAGTCTACCAGGAATGGAAGCGAATTTTAATTGCTCTTCTCATAAAATTCGTAAATAACAGAAATAATAAGTTTTTATCAATTCTGATGCCCCAACGCGTCAATTAGTTTCAACAGTCAAATAGCTGTTCCCAAACAGATTGTCTGGGATCATTCAGGCGAGCAGGATTATATAACTTTTTTATTTGCAACCCAATGATCTGCAAGATAAGAAGCGAAAATAATTATTACTCTTTTCTCACTTGATAACATATAAAGAAGAAAATATAGCAGTTTTTTTACTAGCATCAATTCTGGAATTTGCGTCAGTAGTTCAACGGTCAGAATATTGTTTCCCAAACAGTTGTCTGGGTTCGACTCTCGGGCGACAGAACTGTATAACTTTTAATGTGATCTGCAAGATTATGAAATAATTGTTATATGCGATAGCATATAAAACAAGAAGAGGAAATATGTAGGATTTTTTTATCAATTTCTGAAGGTTTGCGCGTCAGTGGTTCCAACGTCGATAGCTGTTTTAAACAGTTGGCCAGTTCGACTCCGGCAGGCGCAATTACGCTATTTCAACCCAATGAGTCCTACCACAAGATAGAATGCCTGAAAATTTTAATTGCTCCTTCTCTGCGGTAAAAAAATGTAAGTAAAGCGAAATACTGAGGAATTTTACTATCAATTCTAGAAGTTCTTTCATGCGTCGTGGTTCAGCAGTCCAGAATAGCTGACAGTTGGCCAGGTTCCCTCCCCGCCGACGCAATGGCTATAACTCTTTAATCAATTCTGCAAGATGAGTAATTTTTAATTGCTCCTTGCACAAAATTATAAATCAAAATAAGAGAAATATATGAGATTTTCTGTAATCCTGAAGTCCTTGCACTTGAGTGTTGGATTCGAAAACTGTCAAATAGCTCTTTGTCAGCGGCCCAGGTGCAGCCTGCCGGTCAACCTGATGCAACGCAAACAACCCAATACAGTCACTGGAATAGAAGGCAAAATAATTATTGCTCCTTCTCGCGTTAAACTCAAAAGAAGAAATATGAATTTTTTACAATCAATTTCTTAATAATTTCTGCAGTAGTTCTACGGTCAGATATATTTCCCAAACAGATAGTCAGGTTCATCTCCCAGCCGGCAATTGGGACTTACTATATCTTATTAAAGTCACCCAGACAGGCGAAAATTTTTATTGCACCTTCTCATGACCTTACTTACCAAAACAAAAGAAGAAATGCAGATTTTTCATATCAATTCTGAAAGTTTGCGCATGATGATACAACGGAATAGCTGTTTCCTGAACAGCTGACCGAGTTCGACTCCCTGCCATTCAGATTACTACTTTTATTTCAACCCAATGGTCTGCAAGATAGGCAATTTTAATTTATTAATTCTCGTAAATTATAAATCAAAATAAAGAAACATGAAATTTTACTATGAATTCAGTCCTTTCGCGCATCTAGTTTCGCTTGAATAGAATAGCTGTTTTCCCAAAACAGTTCAGTCGGGTTTCGACTCCTTTCTGACGGAGATGCATAGCAGCCCAATGGTCTAGAGATAAGAATAGAAAATTTTTATTTATATTCACGCGATAAATATTAAAGTAAAGCGAAAATGTAAATTTTACAAATCAATTCAGTGAGATCGCGCGTCAGTAGTTCAAGCAATTCAGAATAAGCCGTTTTGAAACAGTTATTGGGTTCGACTCCGGGCATTGGTATAACTTTTATTTCCAATCAATGGTCTGCGAATGGAAGCGAAAATTTCATTGCTCTTTCTCGCGTGAGTGCTAAAAAAAAAGAGAAATGTGATTTTACAATCAATTCCAAGTCCCTTAGCGCGTCGGTAGATCTGCAGAATAGTCATTATTTTGGGCTTCCAGCGTGAGTTTGGGAACCGGCTGCTTTTATTACCTCTTACCCCAGAGCTGGGGCTTCAGAGCACAGGTTGCGCCAGGTCCATAATATGGGGGCGAAGATTGAGTGGTGCTGTAGTCGTTGATGGGTTTGGCTGGGTGTTTGTCTTTGGTGATTAGTTTATACATCCTATTGGCATGTTAGAGTTCTACCCGATCGGACATGGTTTCATCTTCAGTGGACAGAGAAAAACCTTCTGGTCCACAGTCAGAATAATGTTTCCCATACAGTTGACCTGGGTTCAAGCTCTCAGCCGGCAGAATTGTCTAACTTATTTCTTAATGATCACAGATAAAGCGAAATTATTGCTCTTTCCTCGCGGGAACAAACTCAAAGAAATAAGAGATTTTTTGTCAATTCTGCAACAATTTCGTATTTGCAGTAGTTCAGCAGTCCAGAATCGCTGTTTCTCGACTAGATGAATCCAGTTTCATCCGGCGGCAACCATTACACTTATCTTTATATCAACAAATGAGTCTGCAAGGCTTAAAAAGCCTATTGCTCCTTCTCGCGTAAAATTATAAAACAAATTAACAGAAACGATGATTTTTTACAATCCAATTCTTAAGATGCCTTCACGCGCCAGTGGATTCAGCAGTCCAGTCTTTGAAACAGGGTGTGGGTTCCTCCAACCGGCACAAATTTTCTTTATTTCAATCCCATGTGGTCTACCCAAGATGAGCGAAAATTTTATTGCTCCTTCTCTCGTAAAATTACAAAACAAAATAAGAAATGAATTTTAAAAATCAATTCTAAGGGAAACCCTTTCGCGCGTCAGTAGTTTAACCCAGTCAGAGGATTCCCAAACGAAAGTGGGCCAAGTTCAGCTCAGCCAGCCTGTGGCATAACTTTTATTTCTTAATCCAATGTTCTGCCAAGATAGGAGGCAGAAAATTTTAATTATATTCTCTCAATAAATTATAAATAAAATATGAGAAATATGAATTTTTTACAGTGTAGAGTCTTTCCTTGTTGGTTTCCTTGGTCAGAATAACCTTTCCAAACCGTTGGCCAGGTTCCTCCCCGGCCAGCCTGAATTTTATAGCATTCCAAATCAATGATCACCTGCAAGATAAGAAGCGAAAATAATTATTACTCCTTCTCGCGTTAAAACTCTGCAAGAAATGGTTACACGATGGTCTTAAACAAATTTCGTTTGCGAATATTTCTACAGTGAAATCTGTTTCCAAACTAGATGAGAATCGGAGTTCATCTCCAGCCGACCTGAATTTACATAACTTTTATTTCTCAACCCAATGGTCTGAATGGAAGCAGAAATTTTTATTACCTTCTCGCGATAACATATAAAACCAAAGAAAGAAACAAGTTTTTACCTCAATTCTGGAAGGATTTGCGCCAGTATTACAGCAGATCAGAATGGCTGTTTCACAAACTTGTGGTGGTTGCTCCGTGCCGACGGAGAATTGCATATTTTATTTCCAAGCCCAATGGTCTACAAGATGAAAATTTTGATATATTCTCTGATAAAATGTAAAGTAAAGAAGCGAAATGAGGGAGATTTTATCAATTCTTAGTTCTTTCTCGCGCGTCGATGCAGTTCAACGGTCAAGAATAGCTGTTTAAACAGTTGGCCCAGTTCGACTCCCAACCGACGCAATGCCTACTTTTATTTCAATCAATGGACTGCAAGTAGGAAGCGAAAATTTTAATTGCTCCTTCTCTCGTAGAATATAAATAAAATATAGAGAAGCCTGTGATTTTACAATTATTCCTAAAGTCCAATCGCGCGTCAGTAGTTCAACTTGGTCCATGACTTAAAACGGTTGGCATGAAATTTCGACTCCCATTGTACAGTACATAGCTTTTATTTCTTAATGGTCTGGAACCTTAAGGCCGAAAATTTTGTGCTCCTTCCCTCTAAATAACATAAAGAAGAAAGAAATATGCTCGCAAGTTTTTTTTACTATCAATTCAGAGGAAACTTTTGCGCCAGTAATTCAACGGTCGAATAGTAACAACTGGTGGGTTCGACTACACCGGTAATTGCATAACTTCTATTTAAGCCCAATTAATTCTACAAGATGAAACGAAATTTCATTGCTCTTTCTCGCATTAAAAATTATACAGCAAAATAAAATATACCAGATTTTTTACAATTAATTCTAAAGATACTTTCAGCGATAGAGTAGTTCAGCAGTCTGTGCTGTTTTATTAGTTGGTAAGTTCGACTCCCATTACCGACGCAATGTATAACTTTTAACTAGTCTACAAGATAAAGCCAAGATAATTATTTCTCCTTCTCAGCATTAAAACTAAAGAGAAATGTAAGTTACAATCAAGGTAACAAAACAAATTTCATTTTGCAGTGCCGTTCTACGGTCAGAATCCTTTGTTTCCAAAGAGATGATCCGAGTTCGTAACTGACCGATGCAGTGCGGACATCAACCCAGTAATGCAGATGAGGCAGAAAATTTTTATTGCCTTCTCAAATAACATACAAAAACAAAAGAATAGAAATAAATTTTACTATCAATTCTGAAGTTGCGCTGAGTAATACAATGATCAGAATAAGCTGTTTCACAAACAGCAGCCCCAGTTCGTCCCCGAGAGCCAGGTTACATAACTTTTCTTTCAATGGATACAAGAAGAGCGAAAATTTTTTGTTACCTTCTCAATAACATACCAAGCAAAGATGAAATATACGAGATTTTTTTTTAATTATCCCAATTCCCAGAAGGTTGCGCCGATGAATTCAACGGTCAGCTGTTTCGATAGCTATTGTTCGTACCCCACTGACAGGCCAGCATGACACCTTTCAGCCCAATGGTCTACAAGATAAGAATAGAAAAGTTTAAATTGCTCTTCTCATAAAATATTAAAATAAAGAAGCGAAATATGAGGAATTTTACTATCAAATTCTGAAGTTCTTTCGCGTCGGTAGTTCAGGTCCAGGACAGCTCTCCCAGACAGTTGTCAGGTTCGACTCCCAGTATTCATTTCTGCTTAGGCACAATCAATGGGTCTGCAAGATAAGGAAGCGAAAATTTTAATTGCTCCTTCTCGCATTGAAATTATAAACAAATAAGAAATATAAGAGATTTTTTACAATGAACTCTAGAGTCCCATAAGCGTCAGGTTCCACAGTCCAGAATAGCTGTTTTTCCAAACAGTTGTCTAAGTTCTAAACTCTAGAAACGGAATTGCATTAACTTTTATTTCAATAGATTACAGATAGGGCAGAAAATTTTTCCATTACTCCTTCTCACTTGATAAAATAACTAAAGTAAAGCGAATTAAGTTACACTATCCAGTTTCTAGAGTCTTTTGCATTAGTGGTAGTTCAACGGTCAGAATAGTAACTTTAAACAGTTATTGATTCATTCCAGCATCCGCAGTTTAGCCTCTTATTTATTTAAGATCAATGGTCTGCAGAATCCCAACGAAAATTTCATTGATTCTCACGTAAAGTATAAATCAAAGAAATGCAGTTTTACACATGAATTGAGGGAGTCCTTTCTTGCGTCCATGGTTTGTAGTCAGAATGGCTGTTTTGTTAGTTGGTATTTGGGTTCTGACTCTTATTGACCCGGGTTCGACTCCGGACGACGAAATTGCAAAACTTTTATTTCAACCCAATGGTCTGCAAGAGAGGAAGCGAAAATTTTAATTGATCTCTCTCGCGTTAAATTATAAAACAAAAGTGGATTAATATGAGATTTTTACTACCAATTCTGAGGTTCTTTCGCGCGTCGGTAGTTCAACGGTCAGAATAACTGTTTCCCAAACAGTTGACCCGGGTTCGACTCCCGGCCGACGCAGTGGCATTACTTTTATTTCAATCCAATGGTCTGCAAGATAGGAAGCGAAA